>JAGGAT010000862.1:0-15855 GCA_017657195.1 Termitomyces sp. T70a | reverse complement strand
AGGCGGCGGGCATGGTGGTGGTCTGAAGACAAGTCAGAAATCGGAAAAAATCGTGCTAAGTACGTACCTGTTCGTTGCTACTCGAGCGTTGCGGCGCAAAATAGGCGTATCCTTGAAAGAGATGAGAAATCGTAAAAAATCGTGCTAAGTACGTACCTTTTCGTTGATAGTCGAGCGTTGCGGCGCAAAGTACGCGTATCCTTGAAAGAGATCAGAAATCGTAAAAAATCGTGCTAAGTACGTACCTTTTCGTTGATAGTCGAGCGTTGCGGCGCCAAGTACGCGTATCCTTGAAAGAGATCAGAAATCGTAAAAAATTGTTCCAATGCCGCTAGAATGGATGTGAGTGTAAATAGATGTAGCGAATAAGAATCGACAAACACTCGCATCCATCGTCGTTGTCTGAGACGACGCGAGGGGATGGCAAGGTGAGGGATACCAACAAAGGCTAATGTGCGTGCGTTCCATTGCACTACCTTGAAATCACACAATATGAATTGATCAAGAAGAAGTCACCAAAACTGTATTTATTGTGAACGTACTGTACGACTTACTCATGGAAATCTACATGTCGAAATGTACTGATCACTTGACTGTACAAGTTACTAGAGACGTCAAGGTATGAATGAGAATATACTAAGCATCGAAAATTCGGGTAAAGATGATGTCTGGCGGTGCAATTTTCTTGGATGTAGTTACCGTGTGACAAGACAACATGTACTACGCCGCTCAGAATCCACTGCAGTAACAATCGTCAAAATTGATCCTTTAGAGGGGCAGGAACAACTTACCGCGTCAATTGATGGACTTGCGAGCTCTTTTGACTGATCCAGACGCGTGAGCGGAGTCCGTGTTGGCATCTGTTACGAGTCAGTAATTGCTCATGATGGGAAAGGTCCACGGGACAAACCATCTTCGTTGCGAATACGCTTCGATTGGCAATGTTCAAAGTCGACTTTTTCTGCGCCTTTTGTGTGAGGAAGTAAACAGAACAATGAAGTACAACCAACAACAGCTAACCTTGTGAAGCAAATGCGTCCGATTCCTTCTTCTTCTCTATTCTTTTGTAAGTCTACTGTCGACCCATGAGACGATGCTCCACACACCTTTTGCAGCATCATCGCTCGATTCGTCTTTATCGACACTGCGTGAGCGCAAACGCTTGACCTTACCAGAGTTCACGACAATGGCTATGTGGCATTATCAGTCCAAATCGCCGAACGATATGTAAAGAAACGTACTCGGAAGGCTCATTCCGGCCAAAATCTCCTCGTCCGTCGAAATATCATCAAATACATCAAATGCCAAAATCTTGGCGACTTTCGCAATCTTTTCAACGGTCGAAGTCTCCTCGACTGTAGAAATCTCCTCGATTGTCAACATCTCCTCGACTGTCGAAATATCTTGATCAGTAGAAACCTCCTCATCGGTGCAAACCTCCTCAACCTTCGAAATCTCCGCAGATTCTGTAGTCGACGTCAAAATAACACAAGCAAAGGGTCACGGTCGATATTGCTCACTCGAGGGTTGCGCAGCTAATAATATGAGGTGAGAAAAGAAGGATTTCGAACCATGACGAATACTGACTGATTCTCCGAGCAGTACGTCCAGTCATGTCGGGAACGTGGAGGCGCTTGTGCATGGAGCCTATGGAGGAGTCAGTAGATATAAACAATATTCTTTACAAGACTCACGGTGCTGTCTTTGGGTATCAGGGTGTTGCATGAGTTGAGTTGACGAGAGTATTGTATGAGCGGACTATATACCTGAAGCGCGTGTCAACTTGGGCTTCTTCTGTTTGTCGCGCTGCCTGTCAAGACAGGCGCTTCTGTAATATAGTCAAGGTCACTCAAGGATAGCTCAAGTCAAGAGTAGATTCGCATGAAATATGATTTCGAACTACGACATCCAATCTGTAATCTTATTTGTCAACAGATCGTCACTGATATCTGCGAAAAAATCGTTGAATTTGATGACGGGGCTTCTCCTCGATCCCTTGAACGCCTGTATCCATTCCTTTCCATTTTTCGGTTGACCCCCTTCCTTGATTTCCTGTAGACGTCGTTGATACCAAGTTTCGTTGTCTGCTGTCCAGTAACCATGGTTGTGTCCACTATTGTTCCACGTCGCCACCTTTGGAAACCACGACGCATCTTCCATTTGATGGCCAGAGCCTTGGTAACCAATGGTAATTTAATTAATTAATGTGAACGTAGATCATACTTAGTTGGCCATACCAGTGTACACCTTGTAAACGCCGCAGATTATATCCTCGGCAGCGGTAGGAATCTGATCGTCTACCAGTGGGCAGCCGTCAAGTACTGAGATCGGCTTCGCGTTCGTAGTAGGTCCACCCCGGACAATGCGTTTAACTTCGACGATATCTTTCGCAAGCCTCCAAATCAGGCCCCCTGCAGACAAGGCAGCACGTCCATAAGAACCTGCGAGTAATGCTTTTTTTTCACGTTCGTAGTGAACGTAACTGGAAGCGGTAAATATATACCCTCGATCACGTAGACCAAGAGAACGTATGAATTGATCAGGCGCCAGACGCGGCTTTGCAACTGGCTTTCCCGTCGCAAACGGAATTCCACGACTGACGAGGTGTCGGATCATATTGGCGATAGAGTCGAGGCGCAAACGAAACAGTGACAAGACTACTTGTGGATTGGAAAGAACAAGAACATAAAACTGTTGGAGGAATGGCTTTGGGCGGACGCCAATGACGTGGAAGTCGGCCCTCTCGCGGCGATACATAAAATACCTATTTTCAGTAATTTCTTGTCTTAAGCTTGCCGGGTAATCCCAAAAAGAAAGGGAAAGCTTTGGAGACGACGTTGTATCATGAACGAAATGATAAAGGTCTACGACGCATTGCTTCATATCATCGTCGAGTTCCACATTCTTCATTCCCATCCGCCAAAGGATCGTTGATTCGGAAACAGGCTTTCCTGGCTCGCCTTTGCCTTTGCCTTGGCCTTTTCCTTTCTCGAGGTCTTCCCGTTGTAACCCGCCCTTGTATGGTACTGGAACCTTGAGGCCATACATGTCATAAAAGAACTGTCGCACGTCCGTAAACGCGAGGGGCTCGTGCGCGGTAAAGGGAATAGCTGAGACCTCGGTGGTTTCGGAAGTTGTTTGTAAATGGGGCGCGTGACGGTTATCGGGCGGTGGACGCTTTTTATGGGAGATGAAAGGTGAGCTTTGTCTTTTTCGCTTATGTGCTCGTACTTCCTCACTCTCACTGCCATCTGTCTCTGTGTCATTTTCATCGGAGGCCACCTCAAAATAATTCTTCCACTGCTGTTGAATCTCGTCTTCGATTGGACGGAGTGGTACACTTGGTCGAGCAGGCGTAGTCACAGAAGACCAGAGTTCTTTGGTTTCCTCGTCAACAGGAATAATTTTCTTGGGCCAAGGTCGTGCTGGCTCCTTGAAGTTCTCGCCTTCGAGGAGTGGACGAGGTTGAGCGATGAGATGCCACTCCTTCTGACGAGAGATGTAGAAACGTTCTTCTGGTCGATACGAATGCCATGTTTTATTCCATTCATCTCGTGGAACGGGGCGCTGCTGTATTGCTAGGCCACGATGAAGCCATGTGTAGAGGTAGTCACCGATGACGGGTTCTAGTGCGTTGGTATCGCATCGCACCATCTCTGCTGTGGCTTCGTCTCGAAGCCGAGCCTCACGTTCCTCAGGAGTTTCCGTTTGAATATAATGTAGTCTCTCGTCGTTACGCATCTTCAGCCAAGCATCTGCCGTGGTTGCTACTTCGTGAGCAGACTCTTGGGCGTTGGATGGGCCCGCGACTGGTAGCTCTGGGTCTTCCAAGGAAGACGAAGGCAGTGAAGGAAAATCAAGGAGAGCATTCGCGTCAGTATTCTTGTTCAACATTGAGCGAGAGGGGGAAGACGGTGGCAGCGGTGGCAGCGGTGGCAAAGGAGGGGGGACCTGTTGTTGAACATTCGGTGGCGGTGGCAAAGGAGGGGGGACCTGTTGAACTTTCGGTGGCGGTAGGCTACGACGATATCTATCTTGCGCTGCACGAGCCTCTGCTTGACATGGGCGATACCTCCAGATCACGTCGTCGTCAGCTAACCATGGTGGCTTGAATCCCCAGCAAATGTAAAGAGGGACGTTAGCGGTAATGTACGCAGCAAACACCTCTTTGTAGGTCGCCTGGTTGTACAGCGCGTACACTCCTGGACGTGTACCAGGGGAGAAATCACAGACAAACGAATGCTTTATGTCATTGAGCCATATTGGATCCATTCCGAGTTCTTTTTCGGCGAAGACTATCCAGGAAGGCGGCTCGTTTGCTTCATGGGGAAGGTTCGTCATGTCTAACGCAATGGCAAAGGAAAGGAAGGTCGCCAAAGCAACAAAGGCCCCACGAGAAGCAAAAAGTGATCCTATGAGGGTGCTATCATGGCGATAATATGATTGGTAGCCACATTCGTATGGAAGGGTGGGAAGACGGAGCTCAGACCACTCATAAGCGGCCTTGATGTGCCGCCGGACGAGGGCCGTTGAGAGCTTGACCAGTCGAGCCTCCAAAGTTTCCCATGCCCCCCTTATATGCGCAGGCATGGCAGAAGAAGCAGCTTTGACGTCCCAGTACATTGGCAAAGGGTTGAGCTTCAGGCACTCAAATGGGCCAACCCAATCAACGTAGAAAGGCCAAAAACCGAGGTACGGCTCCATGTTCTCGATCCAACGTGTCTTTCGCGGGCGACGACAGTAATCACGAAGCAAGCCGTGGTCATTTTCTTTGTCGGGATCATGTAACGGCAGACGGAGAGAACGAGCAGTTGGGGATGACCATAAACCGCGGTTAGCGGGATCCCAGAAGAAATACAACTTTTCTTGACGTGCAGCCGTGACTCGCCATTCTTCGTAGGTTGCGGGAACAGACCGCTGAATATTACTTAATTGTATGTCGACGTACGGACTACTAAACATATGTATGCAGGTGTCCGGTACTTGAGTTATCTTGGGTTTCAAAATTATACGAAGGACAACTGCTCCACAGAGGCAAATAGCCTACGAGCAAGAAGCTGCATGGCACGTCATTAGCAACGACATGGTGAGGACAACGAAGAATAAAGACATACTGTACGATGAATTTTGTTTGTGTCCACAATGCGAAGAAAAGTCTGGAAACTGCGTCAGAACGCTAACAGCTGCTCACAGCAATCAGCGTTGAGATCGCAGCCAAAGGTTGGAAACGGCGTCGGAACGCTAACAGCTGCTCACAGCAATTAGCGTTGAACGTTGAGATCGCAGCCAAAGATTGGAAACGGCGTCGGAACGCTAACAGCTGCTCACAGCAATCAGCGTTGAACGTTGAGATCGCGGCCAAAGGTTGGAAACGGCGTCGGAACGCTAACAGCTGCTCACAGCAATTGGCGTTGAACGTTGAGATCACTGCCAAACGTGATCGCAGCCAGAGGTCGAACGTTGAGATCGTAGCCAAAGAAGTCCCTAGTATCAAACGGCGTGCAAGGATTGTGCAAACGATGAGTGGATTTGTGTGCAAGTCAGAAATGGAGATATGAGAAGACACGTAATTAGCTTACTGAGCGCGTCACGTGGACAGACGCGTCGACGCGTCGATGTGTCGATGAGAGGACTTTGAAGGAAAAGTAGTTAAGACTTAAGTTATTTGGGGTTTCGAAATTATACGAAAGACGACTACTCCACAGAGGCAAATAGCCTACGAGCAAGAAGCTACATGGCACGTCATTAGCAACGACATGGTGAGGACAACGAAGAATAAAGACATACTGTACGATGAATTTTGTTTGTGTCCACAATGCGAAGACAAGTCTGGAAACTGCGTCAGGACGCTAATAGCTGCTCACAGCAATCAGCGTCGAGATCGCATCCAAAGGTTGGAAACGGCGTCGGGAACACTAACAGCTGCTCACAGCAATTAGCGTTGAACGTCGAGATCGCTGCCAAACGTGATCGCAGCCAGAGGTTAAACGTTGAGATCGTAGCCAAAGAAGTCTCTAGTATCAAACGGCGTGCAAGGATTGTGCAAACGATGAGCGGATTTGTGTGCAAGTCAGAAATGGAGATATGAGAAGACGCGTAATTTAGCTTACCTTAGCGCGTCACGTGGACTGACGCGTCGACGCGTCGATGGCGATAAAGAGAGGACTTAGAAAGAAATCGACCTAGTCAAGATAATATAGACGTGCAGACGCAAAGTCGAGCACTGTATTGGACTTAGCATTGAGTCAGCGCAGAATAGAACAATACAACTGATATTCATTCGCAAGTATCTATATACATCACATTGGAATGAGAGAATATGACAGTTATATTAACCACACTACTTCCTCTTAAAAGGATTCTTTACACCCTGCAAGCGGAAGCCAAGGAGGGCCGACTTGGGAGGTGGAACATCGTCCAAGTTACCAGGCTCGCGAGTAGGAGCAGCCGCAGATTGCTGGCGGGGGCGCGAAGACGAAGAAGAGGAAGAGGTAAGTGACTTGCGTGTCTCCTGAGCGCGATTAGCTTTTGGACAAACGTTAGAAAAGGTATTCCAGGTTTACAGGAGAAAATATACCAGGTTCGGCACGCGGGGTAAGAAATTTACGAGAGGGTCCTGCGTCTGGAGTTCCGGCCTCATTTGTATTCGCCACAATTTGAGTATGGCCATCGCCCTTGATAGAACCCTGTCTCACTCTCTTTACAGGGGGCCTGTCGTCGACCGGTATGGTCTGCGAGCTCGGATATTGGTCCTGCACGTTGCGCAGAACGTCGGCTGTAGACAGAGACATCAGTTAACGGCATAGTGTGAAATCCTGACCTACATTTCCTGCGACGGCCCATATCTGTGGCTTTCTTAGATACACCTGTACTTGAGTCCATCTCGTCTTAATTTTAAGTGGTCAGATAACAGGCCGTTGAAATGGAGAACAGTTTACCATCACTGTGGACGGTCAGCCGTCCGCGCCGCGTAGCGGGAGCTGATTTGACCAGCCTCGTCCCCTTCCCGCCTTCTTGATCAGATTCTATTACTAGTTGAATACATCAGTAATCGTGTAGCCAGAAGCTATAGAGTGTTTACCCTCTGACATCCGCGACGAAGACGCGTTGCTTATTGTCTCCACATCTATTGAAGGCCAGGAAGCGTCCCTGACAGCCTGGATGCCCTCGATTGCCTCGGAGGGGAGTTCGACGGAACCGACAGAGTCGTCAGTGCGATGCTTGCGGGGAGCCACCGTGCTATTCCAATTCTGCGGCTCTTCCAGGTCCACACCTGAGTCTGTTGCACCGCCAGCGAAGATACAGCGTAAATCTGTGACACAGTTGTCAAAAAAAATGAGGGGCAACATCAAAAGTGCTTACCTTGTGCCGTTTTCTCGTTGACGAAGTCACCAAACAAATCGCCCTTACCACGCGCGCATTGGAACATTACTAAATCTGCTGAGTCCTCGGCCAGCAGATAATAACATTTTACTTCCTTTTTTTGAGGCTGGCGCCACGCACGGCCACGAATCTGGCGTTCCTCTTGTGCAGACCAGGGCTGATCCTATTGCGTTACGTAAGTACCATGACTCTGTGAAAGAACGAAAAGACAAACAAAAAAGATGACCTCAGTAGCAATGGCTAAGTTGAGTCCTGCAGACCCAACACCGGATAGAATCATGACCCGTGCCGGCTGTTTGTCGTCGTAAAAAACTTTCACGAGCTTGTCCCGCCTTGCCACGGGGATCTTGCCGTTGATTGCGACGCTATCAACACCGTAAATCTTTAAAACCTGAAAAAAAACCTAAGGTCAGATGTAACAGATAGTAAGCGACAAGACGTACATTCTGAATAAGCGGCGCCATCGACGAGAAGTGAGAGTATAAGATTACGCGGCGGAGACGGGTGATGGTGCCGCCAGGAGGACGCGGGTGGAAGATAGGTCGACCATCAATGAACTCCACTTCGGGTGCATCATCGCTTGACATTAAGTGCCGGCACAGCTGTGCTGCAACGTCGAGTTTGGTCGTCTTGACGGCTTCCCACTCTTTAAGCCTCGTGAAGGTAGGAAAGGGATCACCAGGCTTTTCCTTCGCCCATATAATAGATACACGGTAGTCATTATAGAAGTTCTGCGTGAAACGTCAGTATGATGAAGCGTAATGAATCAATGCATCTAACCCGAGTTTTTATTGAATTCGGGCTGCCATTCTCCGACGATTCGATCCTTAATTGAAGTTGTTAGATAATTTCAGAGAATGCACGTTACGGAGTGACTTACATAGCCCTAGCTTGCTCATTACATTTTACCATGAGTTCGCGCTCCCAATCCATGATCTTGAGGATGCCGACAATCTCTTTATACGGTGGTAGAAGGACGAGGGCATGTCCTTGGAAATCCTTGCTGTCCGTCGTGCGACGGAGGAAGTGTCCAGAGCTATGCGACTGGAGGCGCTTGACCACGTTGCACTGGATCTCCATCAACGTCTCGCCGTCGTCATCCAGTTTCTTCGCACGTCGAGCAGCGGAGGCGTCTTCCTTTTCTTCCATGATAGAGGCTTCGGACAGATAATGAGGGATTCCGACTAAACGAAACATAGCTGCAATGTCCTATCGAGAAATAAATCATGAGATGTCATAGAAGGGGAAAAAATGCCTGAAGATTGACCTTGGGTGCCGTGTGCAAGGGTGTTGCAGTCATGGGAAGGCGAATCCGTGCATTCTCAAGGATTCGAAGGGCTGCTGTATGTTTCTTGCCAGTGTTGCGAAAGTTATGGGCCTCGTCAAGGATGACCACGAGGTATTGATGACCGAATAGCGTTAACGACAGGTCCGCGGACGACTTCAATTTCGGCATGTCCCAGGGCATCGAACCTCTTTTCTTTTGCCTCGGGAAGTTGTGCGTCGCTTGCAAATCCCGTGTGAGAGCCTGGGCGTTTGACTTTATGAATAAGGTAGACGAAGAGAAATGATAAGACCCATACCGAGTGGCTAGCAATGATAACCCGGTTGTGGAGGGCGTGCTTTGCATTCTGGAACGGTCCACTGGGGCCCCAGAAGTGTTTGGCATCAGTACTTCCATCGTAGAGGAAGATGTCAATGGAGTGAGGGAGAAGTAGATTCCGTAATTCGCTCTCCCACTGGGGCATAAGTGTATTGGGACACAGAATAAGGTGGGGCAAAAGAGGCAACTTCTCGGAATCACCAAGATATTTTCCACCTATTGTAGGCAGTCAGCGTAATTTAAACACTAAAAAGACATGAACAACTCACGAATTAGTTTCGGGACGGATCGTTTTGCAGTCTGAGCAGAGATTGTGAGGATAAGGAAAGTAATGAGGGCGACAGATTGTGCTGTCTTCCCAAGCCCAACTTCATCGCCGACAAGGACGCCAGTGGAACAAGGACCGGGTCCTTCAGTGAAGACACTGCGCACGATAGCATGGATTCCAGCTAATTGGTGCCAGTGTAAGGAGAACTTGGCAAGATCTCCCTTCTGGACGTCCGCATCTGCGTTGTCGAAAAGTGTGGGTTCATCCCACGCATTGGCGCCGGCGCGATGGCGATATTTCGAAAAGATAGGAGGAAGCCCCGACGTAAAACCTAAGGATAGGCAGAGTTTGACTGGGTTCATCTGGGACTCAATATCTACACCGAAGTCCCCGCCACTTTTGAGCGTCTTGACGCCGTTAGAGAGGCTGTTGCAGACTTCGAGGATAGGCGACTGGGCATCCTCGTCGTCGTTTGATGGCATCTCAAAATAGTCGTGAAATAAGGCGGCTATGTCTTCGACATTCTCGGCGGACGCCAAGTTCTGAAGCCCTCTGGCTGAGACCTTGGATTCACCTGGAAGAACGTTGACAGAATTTAGCAAGAGCTTAGGGCATATGAAAAAATATATCGCGCACTTTTGGGCTCGAGGCGCCTGGCGACTTTGACACCGAGGCCCTCCATGACGCTCTGAAGCTGAGCAAGCGCTTCCTGTGCCGCCGCAGTGTTCTCTGGCGTACTAAAAAGCTCGGAAGTGTCACGCCACTTCGCCACAGAGCGAATTGCATGTTTGACGCTTGCCTTTGACGGTTTCTCAGACTCCAGTACTGCGTTAATGGTAAGTTTCGTTGAAATGAAAGAAACGTAAGAGATAGACGTACTGGCCATCGCGTCGTTTGCATCAGCTTGAATCCTGTCGCGATGTTTCCGAAGGTTTGAGAGCTGGACACGGGTCGTGTTCCAAGATCTCTGGACAAGAGGAGAAAGGCATTGCCGCATGGAAACTGGCAATATGTCCGACCCATTAGGGAAGGCTTCTTCGCCAAAGAGCTGGAGGGCTAGGTCGTCAAGGACGATGGGGATGTAGTCCGCCGAGTTCGGCCAGACAGCACGAGGATTGTTGAGGTCGTTTTCGTTCTGGAGCAAGGTAGCAGGATGAACACCGTGGTCACGTAGCTTTTGGATAATGATGCCGTGTATATTCCACGTAGGCCAACCTCTGGTTACGAAGGCCGCCCATTTGGACTGCCCAGGATGGCGAGAAACGCCCCTAGATCCATTAGCAAACGCGAGTTTGGCAGTCTTGGAGCTGAGGAGTGAATAAGACAGGAAAAATTGATATATGTCGTTGCTATCGACGCGACTGAGACCACGAGGGAGATGGGCGTCATCAGAAGGAAATAGGCCATGACGGACTCCAGTGATGTCTTGCCATGCAGACCAAGACCAAGGAGCGCCAGGAGGGAAACTAGACCAATATAGCTCGACTAGAGCGCCGGCAACAGTGTGAGACGGCATAATGCAGATTGCGGGTGACGTTGGTCAACAGTAAAAGAAGACTCCCCTTTTATTAGGTTCATCGAACAGTGACGCGTGTATAAAAAAAATATATATATTCTGTGTAAAACTTATCTAGGTAACAAGAACGTGTAAAGGCTCAGTATGTGAGAGCACGTAAGTCCGACCTGTGAAGTACGGGATTACATTTAGTAGGGTGCTTGGAAGGTCCCGTCCTGCACGAAGTGACATACTATACACGAGAACCGTCAGCGAACGAGGTCGAAAAAAGGAAGACAAAGGCAATTACAAGATCGAAGTCTGTATGGCAAATTCAACGCCGTGATGGCGGCTGGGCGGGGAATGTCATGCTCATGGTGAAGACTTGTGGTCTGTGCAGTAGACAAAAGAGGTTAGTCGGAGAGAGCAAAGAAGGAAAAGCAAGTTACTTACGAGGAGTACGTGTAAACGATACATTAATACCATAGACAGATTAAGGGGTTCGAAAGAATCCAGGGACAGAGCTTTCATGCGAAGCATGCGGAACGTATTAATGAAAAGAGTTGCCTACCGGCGGAGCTACGCCGGCGGATCTATGCACGCCAATGCACAGGCAGGTCCAGAAATGAGAGGGAGAAGATTCCCACCAGACCACCCGTCGAAGGCCTTGAAACTAAGGGAGGCGAAGGTATCATACCGGAGACTTAATCCCCAGCAGACCACTATCATACCGGAGACTTAATCCCCAGCAGATCACTATCATACCGGAGACTAATCCCCAGCAGATCACCTCTCGACGTTTACCAAGGACGAGTGCAAGACTGCAAAGAAGTCATTCAATGCAGTCCCTACAGCGCAGATCACGTCTCGATGCAAGAAGAACTTGTATCCACGAGAGAAGTCACACAGAGTCACGAGACTTAGTCACAAGACTTATTTCACGAGACTGAATCACAAGACCTGTCATCACGAGATTGAGTCACGACACTGGGCCGTGAGAAACGAGACTTGAATTATATCTCTGCGTGGCTGCGCGTAAAGTCGTTGGCCATGATGTTTTCGCGTACATTGTTTCAAGGCGTTTTAATGCTGGGGATAAGTCCTCGGCATGATATCTTTGCGTGTATCGTTTCAAGACGTTTGACGGGTCATCTGCTGGGGATTAAGTCTTCGGTATGATATCTTCGCCTCGCTTCGTTTCAAGGCCTTTGATGGGTGATCTGTTGGCGAATAACGCGTCCGTTTCAAGGCATGGGTTGCGACAACGGGACTACATTGACGCACGATATCTCTGCGTGCAACCTCTGACCACGACGAATAGGACTGCATTGAATGAGTTCTTTGCAGTCCTGGACTCTTCTTTCGTGCCGTGCCGTGGTGGTGGTCTGCTGG
This sequence comes from Termitomyces sp. T70a, assembly GCA_017657195.1. NCBI lineage: Eukaryota > Fungi > Basidiomycota > Agaricomycetes > Agaricales > Lyophyllaceae > Termitomyces > Termitomyces sp. T70a. Next base: position 3,714 of record JAGGAT010000862.1, on the reverse strand, counting down.
GGATAAGTCCTCGGCATGATATCCCTCATGCTTCAAGACCTGTCATGATTTCAAGGCCTCGAACGACTCTATTACTCACTACTATCCACCTTTGGAAGCTGTCGCCGTCATAGCGGACCTCTGGATTACCTGCCCGGTCTTTCATTCACTGTTCTCGTACGTGCCTTGCGCACGTCAAATCAACTGTCGTTCCTGGCTTCGCTGTCTCTGCTTCGACATCTCCAATCGCTCTGCTCTTCTCTTTTAGTCCAAAATGAATTTACAGCCTGTGTAATGTGACTTCGCTTGTTTTCCTTTTTCCCATCCATGTAGACGGCCTCATGGTGTTATCGACACATGTCAGTACCCATTGGCTCGTGGCATCCTACCATCCCAAGTGTTGTAATAGATACTCAGCTTGTGGAATACACAGCTTGAATTTTCATCGTCGGTTTTGTCGGTAGTACGACGTAAGAAAAATATATTTCAAGTGGCCCGCTATAGTGACAAACGACTGAGGCGTGGCGAGTATGGTACGTAGTATATTAGATAATAAATCCCACAAAGGGAACGTGTTCGCTCTAACGCTAAGTTTGTACCCATCTTAGCTTCACCGTCTGCCCTCCTTCAACGCTATGGAACATAACAACAATCGTCGTCTTCCGAGTCGCGTATACAACGACCTCCCTGTCGTTCGTATGAGTGTGCGGGAGTTCAATAGTCAAGCTCGTAAAGTCTGGGCTGAAGATGAAGGCGAAGCATTCATTCGCTTTACCCTTAACGGTGAATTTACCAGCGACGAGGGCCAACTGTCCCAAGCCTTCCTGGATCCTCTTCAAAACGCGGTCGATGATACGTATCCTCTCAAAATTACTCGAGACTACGACTCTCTTTTGGGAATCGCCCCAATGATCATGGCCGTTACGAACATATCCGTTTTCGCCGTTCCTCACCCCACATTCGCGCTAAGATCAGACGTGCATATCACGTATCCGATTGACTATTCCGATGTAAGCATTCTTTTGCTTATACGCTACCGCACCGCTCACCTGTCACTAAGGTCGATGTAGATGTCGAGTTGCACCGCATTCCTAATTTCGAGTTTGGGAAGTTTGGTCCTCGCGGCCACCTTCATGTTTTTTTCCCGCAGCTCTGGTCCCCTGAACGTTCCAAGAGCCGCCAGCCATATCGCTTGTCGGTACGCGAGCGTAAAATTTGGTACGAGCACGGGTTACGCCCTGCTATTGTCAGACTCGACGAGCATATGGCTTCTGAGTGGCCGGCAACGTGCGAGACAGAGGCTATTAGGGCGAAGACTTCTCGCGGCACATATGCATGGGCCACTAAAGTCATCCCAGACGACATCGTCCCCGGGCTTGCGGACGAAATCCGTTCTTGTATCATGAGAAGTGATCTCTCTTTCGAGGATCGTGAATGGGCCGCGAGGTTCTTCTTTCTGCACACCGTCCGTGGCACTAAAACGATTACCTACCACCGCAATTCCCAAGATTCTGTCGATCATTATCTAAAGAAATTCTTATACGACTCCCACATCTCTGCAAGAGATGTTTTCTCCATCGGTGATTGGTACATAGATGTGGCGATCGAAATTAGCAGTCATACGGACGAGTGCCTCCAATGGACGACAGCAGGACACCAGCGTCTAGTTCAGCAAGCCTTGCGGATTGACGAATACAACGCTGAGAGGGTCACTTCGTTAAATTCCTCAAAATATAGTCGAGCTCACTCGACTCACTTGACCGCTCTGAGTGGTTTTCGTGTTGTTCCTGGTCCTCGCGCACAGGGCCCGTTCGAAGTAAAATATCTGCAGGCCTATACTACGGACAAAGCTGTTACATGCATTAAAGATGGCTACCATCACGCTAAGTATATCACCGCTAGAGAGGCCATGGGACCGGAACACCCCACTGCTATGATCTCCGGCCTCTACACCATTTTTGACGAAGCAAGAATACACAACGGGTGCAACGCTCGTGCTGAAATTCGTGTCCCCATCCAATTCGCCAGAACCGCGTTCGTGGAATTTGAAGCAGACGAAATCAGACGTTGCCTGTGCGCCTTCTCTCGACAGTCATGGTGGTTCGTAATTCCGTCCGATTCACAGATGTCGTTGACTGACACTTCGTCAGGTCTTTTCGTATCTGTCGTCTCCTGGGAGCCAGTCAGGTTCTCTCTCTGCAGGCCGCTGGACCTCCGCAGTTTCGTGTTCATGCGCAAGCACTGACATTGACAGCGGCCTGCATATGGCTGATCAATAGTCTGCACGCTCGTCCCGACGATGGCCCCGCAGCCCGACAGCTTATGGATGCCTCTCTGCCGGTAACTGAGGCAAGCGACGCAGATCTTGAAACGGTCGCCTATCGCAGGTCACTACCACGGCAACGTGTGGTTCCGCGTGAGGATAGGGAGGTCGGAGACGAGGATTTGGAGGACGTGGAGGAAGATGAGGACGAGGAATTGCATTCTATGGATGCCGGAAACGCCGGTGAAGTATCCTACAACCCTCACGGGCTCGTCTTCTTCAGGCGGATTCAGATAAACGGCGTTCCCCGTTTCCGCTTTGGGGGGCCTGTCTTGCTCGACGGCTCCATAAAATTCTGGTTTCGCATGACGATCGAAGAACTTAAAGCAAAATACTGCACGACAGGGCTCATTGATAAGGCTGTGGTTGCCAACACGCGGTTTTCAACGAACAGGTCTAGGCTCCCGCGATCTCTCCACAGCGACCATCCACAGGATGACATCTTTGACGTTGGCGAACCCGGCCTGACACTCCCAGCTCCTCAAGTTGATGAAGGCTCTGACGTTGAAGACGCTGAAACTCCCCCTCCGCAACAGACCATTAATGAGTTTCTCTCGGAAATCTATCGTATGTTTGTTGTGAATTTAATATGCAAGTCTCCGAATCCTCGCGGGAGCACCAAGGGGTCGTATGTCAAGATCAAGACAGAAGATCGGCTGACGGTGACGGACGACGTTTTCAAAACGCTCATCCTTTCCGATATCTTCACTGACGTTGCCTGGAGAGTCACGTCGGTCAAGGAATGGGAGAGAAGCCTCAACTGGCTCTTTCCGGAGCCTGGTTTTAAAACCAGCACGAATATAGCCAATTATCCGTCGTGCCCTTACTACACAAAGTGGCTCTCATTTGTTAACGACCCTGTGAATGACCGAAACATGGTCCTGGAAGCTCGGCAGGCCATCTTGCGACGGATTAAGGAGTGGAATTGGATTCCGGACGCACAGCAGGACAGGATGTGGCCGACGTCACTCAGAGGTAACATACCTCGCTTCATTCGTCAGCCTGATATCAGGTCGAACGGAAGGTGGCCGGATACAGCTCCCCGAATCCTCGTGAAACGCGGGGCCGATGTAGTTTTTTACAATGAGCAGGAAGTACTGTGATTCAACATTCCATTAATTACACAGTGAATGCCTATTCAATTCGACTTGAGGTTGATAAAATCGCATGAGGTAGCAAGATCATAGAATTCTATGCTGTAAGTGCACGATAGGAATACCTTCCTTCACATGTGTTAGCAGCGAAAGTGAAGCTTTTTTATTTCGCAAGCAAGCAACCACGACAAAGTACGTACTTGGAACAATTTTTTACGATTTCTCGTTTGTTTTAAGGATACGCGTACTTGGCGCCGCAACGCTCGACTAGCAACGAAAAGGTACGTACTTAGCACAATTTTTTACGATTTCTCATCT
>JAGGAT010000861.1:0-15858 GCA_017657195.1 Termitomyces sp. T70a | reverse complement strand
GTCAGCCGTCTTCCAGTCAAAACTCGACACCGAGCTTCGAGCACGGATCCATGCGCCCGACGCTGAAGAGGTGTGCCGCCAGGCTGAACAGCATTCCATAGTTACTCATTTCCAATGTGATCGTAGACCATCAAGCACATTAAACACTCAGCGCGTCTTATTGGTGAGCTTACGCCTGAATTGCAAAGGACAGCGCGGGATGCGTACGCTGCGAGCTTGAAATCGGTTTTCACTCTGGCCGTGTTCGCGTCTTTGATGGCATTTCTATGTCGTCTACCTGTCAGTATATTTTTCCTTGAAGGGGTCAAGTCAGGACACTGAATACATGTTGTCTTGTTCACTAAGATCCCAGACGCAGACTTGGACCAAGGTCCTCCAGTGGAAAGTCACCTCACAGCGCAAGATAATTCCGATTCTGTATATGATGGTGACGATGAGAGCAAGGCGACAACCACAAGTCGCTAAAAACTTGCAACAAAACGGGAGACGGATCAGCGGCAAGTGTGTCAATGTAGTTATCAGGTTGGAAGTTAGATGAACGAACTCTATATATTCGGATGGAAAATGTATATATATACGTATCTCCGATGAGTTCTATGAGTTAACTAAGCGAGTCAAGCGACATCGTGTAGTATGTTGAAACTGGGACAGACAATGCGATAGGTGATGTACACCTAGATTAATACACGTAAGTATAACCAGTTGTGTATGAACCAAACTCTACTACAGCCATTTTCATAACGTTAGACCCCTTTGAATTTCGCCTGTTTAGTTGTTTGGCCTGATATCCGCGATGCCGGACTTGCTGCCGAAGCGTAACTAGTGTAAAATTAGTATGAATGAATGAATGAATGAGCTCTGTTTATACCGCCGGCAAGCCACAATGCTGGGCTAAGAGGCGGGGGTAAAGTAATAAATGTACTCTACTCCTGTTGTGTAGCTATGCATCCGTTATGCCATAGGCAGGTTACGTGTACCGTACAATTGGGTTTTGGAACTTTCCTCGCAGATTTTTGGGTGTCGTGTATACTAGGCAGGGTTATGTCACGAGATACTGTCAGTGAGACCATGGGTGTTGGGTGTTGGGTGTGTTCAGATAGTATGGATTTTGGTGGCTGCGGGTCCCCCTGTTCTGCCTGTGTATGCGCGTACACGGGTTGTCTTGACCCCCCATGGTTTGTAAGTCCTTGCCTCATCACCCCCATCTTGTGCTTGGTTCTGGATTTGGGTTCTTGCTCCCTTTTTGTCCCCATCTTCCTTCCTCTCCTCTCCTCCTCTCTCTCCCCTCCTCATCTCCCTCCTTTCCTCCATTACTGCACCTCCCCTCCAACCCCTTCCATATGCTCCCACCAGCTATCCTCATCTTCATTGTTTTCATTGTCATCTTCTTCTGGTGTCTTCTTTTGTTTGCGATTCTTCCCTGTCTTGGTGAAAGCACCTGTCTTGGCAAGGAACTTGGCCATGGCCTCAAGGCCCTTCTTTGTACCTAGAATTACGCCCAGTTCCATCTGGGCATCCGCTTCTTCTAGTATGTGTCTGTGTTCTTCATACTTGGGGCAGGCCTTGATCACATGTTCCCACGTTTGGAACTGTATTCTGCATATGCACCTAGTCAACTTGTCAGGGATAAATTTTGCATAGTACTCACCCAGAAAGGTGTGTTTTGTCCAGCATTGCATGAGTCTGCCAAATACTTCCCTTGGCACATGTGCTATGTGTTCTCTGGGTTTCCATCTTGGTTGTAGCCTGTTTGCAATCGCAAAACCGCCTGACGGTGGTGTCTTTTGCCATTCCTCCATCCACTTTTCAAGGATTTTCTCTTTTGTTACCCTTTGAGCATTTGTGAGAATTATGAAGTCTTCTGACCACATTTCAGCTCCTGCCTTGGCCTCTTTGTCCACCCTCTCATTCCCAGTCATGTCTACGTGACCTGGGCACCACTCTATATTTACCATCCTCTCCTTGTTTCCCCCCAGAAAGCCATCAATTGCTCTGGTGGTCCTTACCATTTGGAGTTGTCCTAGTTTTGGCTTGAGTCCATATGCAGAGGTTACTGCCATGGTGTTGTCTGCAAATACATGTATGTGTTTTATCTGTCTGTTTGTGTTAGCATATTCTGATGCCACCTTCATAGCTCTGGCAATTCCCATCAGTTCTGCATCATATATCTTGGTGTGGTTGCTTAGTCCCCCCTTCTTTGAGAATACCTCCTCTCTCAGGTGGTATTCCACTATTCCCCAACCTGTTCATCTTACGTTACCTTCTCCTTTGTGCAAGGATCCATCAGAGTACACTATTATGTTTGACTCATCTCTGGCCAGGCCCTCAACAGTCTTGTTGTGTCGTTTAGCTTCTTCTGTCTTCTTACTATTCTTAGGTGCACTTGCAATCATCAACTGTGGGTATAGGTCCTTGGCTATCTTCTACCATGGGGGTGAGATGAACAGGTCAATGTTCTCTCCGTCCAATGGTCTGTATGTAAGCTTTGCAATTCATTCTAATTGCATTAGCTTTTTGGCTTTCCCTCCTCATGTCCTCTTTCTGGATGGTAGCGGTGGTGGGTTTGATGCCTGTTTACCCTGCCTCCAGTCATCTGAGAGTCTCTCTATTACCGGGTTAGTGTGTTTTAGCCTGTGTAACCTATTAGCATATCCTTCCACTAACAAATCTATCCTTAGCTCTATTGGTGGTACTGCCATGTCCACCTCCAGTGCTTTAACCAGAGTGGTCCTGAATGCTCCTGCCATATGCCAGAGTGCTTCATTCTGGACCTTGCTTTGTGAGTTTTCTTCCCTGTCTACCAGACAGAACTGGTGTATGACATTACTACTATGCAAGCCCTGTACATTGTGCATAGTTGTATCTGGTTAATATCGCATAATGTATTAGCCAGCATTTGTGTGCCTGTCACTGCTTTCTTTGCTCTTTGTGTAATCTTCTGTATGTGTTTGTTAAATGTTAGTTTTCTATCTATGTGTAGGCCCAGGATCTGAATAGTTTTGCTAGCTCTCACCGTTGTCTCCATGCCATCTGGTTTGGACAGCTTTATTGGGGGCAAGTATCCATGGTCTTGATGCCATGAGTAGTGCATGAGCTTGGTCTTTTCTGGTACTGTCAACAGTCTGACCTTGACTAGCTAACTGTTAGCAAACACAAAGTCTTTCCTTAGCTTTATTATGTTAATATCCAGTAATGACAACAACGTCATTAGTGTGCCATCATCTATATACATGTGAAGTGTTGTATCCAATGATCGGTTACCTCTTGGTATTGGGCGTGATGAATTAACTGGTCTCAACTGTCTGGCTTCCATCAGCTCTAGCAGTTCATTGCCATAAACTATTGATAGTATTGGAGAGACTGGTGACCCTTGTGGTATGCCATTTTTCACTGGCTTCATGTCGCTCCGGATGCTGTCCAAGCATACCATTGCTTGCCTGTCTTTTAGAAAAGATGCTACCCACTTGACCATTAGCAGCAGAATGCTCTTTCTTCTAAGTTCCTGGAGCAATCTTGCATGGTTTACATTGTCAAAGAATCCTGAGATATCAAATGTTAGTACTGTGGTGACTTTGCCGCAGTTCCTGGTGGCTTGTATGTCTGCAATGTGGGTCATAAGTGCATCATTTGTTGAGCTGCATGGGTGGCCCCCAAACTGGGTAGGGGAAACCAGGTCTCCCCTGCCTACCATATAGCTCAGCCTGTGGGCAACAATCCCTTCTAGTACCTTGCCCATGCATTCTAGGAGCTGGATGAGCCTATATGCTTTGAGTTTGGAGTAGTCCAGTTTGTTTGGTTTTCTGAGTGCAACCGCTACTGCTTGTACCTGTCACCTTCCAATTTCCATGCCCATCATACTGTGTTAAATGGCTGTTGGCTTACCCCCAGTGCTTTCTTTGTGCTTTGTCTGTATATAGATTCCCTGACTTCCTTGTGTGTCAGGTTGACATGCGTGAGGTTGTGTTCTCGCTGTCTACTCATGTCAAGTTGCTCATTGTTATTTAGTACCAGTGGCGGCTTGAAGAGCACCTCCCTCAATGCCTTGCATTTTTCCTCATGTTTGATTGCAGGTTTATTATCCTGCCTCTTAATGGCCGGCAATGGGTAGTTTCTGGTGCCTTTGGACCAGTTTCTCAGGCCCCACATAGTTTCTGAGGTGGCCTCCTCAAGTGTATCACTGATCCACTTCAATTTCTTGTGCTTGTAAAGCCACCTGAAATAGTTAGTGGTTTTGCAGATCTCATGGTTAATCTGGTCACTCTGTTCTTTCCAATGCTCCTTGTAAGCCCTCTATTTCTCTCTCAGCTCCATCCTTCTGTTGTTTGCTTTACCCAGGTCTTCAGACCACCATAGTCTTGCTTTATTAGATGATTTCCTTTCCTTTGCTGTGTCTGCCATTGCTTTTTTTATCGCTTCCATTAGAAGCTCAATGTCAGTGTCTAGCTCCTCTGGGGTGTAGTTAGCTTCTGAATTATGTAGCAGTTCCCACCTTTCAGCATGTCTGTCTATCTCCTTCTTGAACATGTCTTTCCAGTCATCTGGTTTTGTGTCCTTGCAGTTATACCTGCTGCTCATTACATTCTGGATCTCCATGGAACCATGATCTATGATCCACTTCAGGGCAAAGTGGTTAGAACTGCATGCTAGTTTAGGGTCTATGGCCCATTCTTTCATGATGTCTAGTGTTACGGCCTCTTGGTTTGCCCATGTTAGGTCAATGACTAATGTGGCTCCCCTTTTCCTGTATTTGTGGTAAGTACATTCACCTTTTTCATTTAGTAAGGTAAAGTCATAGTCATGTAACCACTCTACCAGTTTCTGTGCCTTGCTTTATGGTTCTTGGTCCCCTTTACTCCACATTGGGTGGTGTTGGTTCCAGTTGCCACTGATGACAACTGGTCTGTCCTGCGAGAGCCTTAGCTCCTTCAGTCAATCCAATGCGTCTCTTTTCTGTGTGTGTCCATCCTTAGACCTTGGTTGGTTGTAAATGTTAACAATGGTAGCTGTTGGGTAGTTAGCTTGTATAATATCCAGTATTTGGATATCCAGGTCTTTTGCTAAGTCTGATCTCAGTGTGACTGAGAAATCCTGTCTCCTCTTTGTGTATGTCATTCTTCTGGGTCTCTTGTCCCCTGGTACGTTTGCAACCAGGAGAATAGGTGTCCAGGCCCCCAGCGTTGGTGGGCCTCGTTGCCCATTCCCTATATCCCCCTACCATGGTTCTGTGACTAGGATGATGTTGAATTTGTCTATAAAAGTGTTGAGCATTGTGTGACATACTATATTACTGCAGTTAGTGTTGAGCTGTGCTATGTGGATGGGTCTGGATTTCATGAGGTCTGAATGTTACCATGTGCTGATCTATCCATTTTCTCTTATCCTTCCATGTCCTTGTCTGCTCATGTCCTTGGTCCTGTGTCCTAGCCATTGAGCAGATTCTCTAGGGCCATTCCCTTATTTGCTGCTGTCTTTGAGTTTGCAGACATGTTCCCATTGTTCACCTGTGTGTTTGTTGTCGTTGAGTTCTTCTTCATTTCCTCTCCTTTTTCCTGTCCATCCAACCTCTTTTTCCCCCTCTTCCTTTTCCATGCCATGACCCCCCCTTCTAAACTCCCTGTTTCTTTTTCTCTCACTAGCATCTGGTACCTTTTCCTTTCTGGGCAGTTTCTTTCTGTTGCTGGGTGGTCTCTGCCACAGTTTGCGCATTTTGTGGGTTTCCCTTCAGCCTGGTTTGCGTTTTCTGAGTCCTCAAGCATATGTTCAAATTCTTCTTGTCAGTGTTTGGTCTTGCTGTATTTGCTGGCACAGAGCCAGCATCTCGTGTGTTGCTTGCATTGCAAAACATAGTGTCTGAGTGCCCAGCATTTGCTGCACTGCAGAACCGGTAGTCTATCCACATGATGGACAACTTTGCAAAATCTTGCATACATTGCTATATACTTTGCTGTGAGTATTGTCTTAGCATCATCTTCCTTTGCAAACTCTAGTACCACTGATGAGTAGTCCTTCTGTTTCAGATCTGCTTTGGCATGTAGCCAGCTGAGTTTGCCTATCAACTTTACCTTTGACATAACTGGATTAAACCGTTCAATTTCCTCCAGGAGATTGTCAGGGGTGTGGGTGTTGTCTTTGCCATCTCTCCCCATCCACATGCTGTTGATCCTAACTTTGTATTGTCTGTTGTCTGTGAGCATCTTGATGGTGTGGGCTGGCACCCCAAAAATGTCTGTGAACTTTCCCACATGTTCACATAGCTCTTCACCTTTCTGGTCCTCTCTCATCATGATGACAATGTTTTGGTTGTAATTGTAGTGAGCGGAGGCGACACATAGGTGCTTTGTGTCATTTGAGCATGATAGGTGGTTGTTTATAACATTTACTAGCTGATGTGGGTTTAGGTGGTTAGCATCAAACCTAACTCCACATGGGATGACGATAAGGTGTGCAGGGTGGTACTGGTCTTTGGGTGAGCAGGAGTTGGTGTGCTGGCATTGAGCTGTTGCCTTGGTCTGGGTCATGCTAGCTTTGGTGGGTCTGTATAGCGGTCCTGTGGCTAGGACTGACTTTGCCCCTGACATCTTCAGAAGTCTTCTATTGTTCTCTCTGTCTGTTGCTGGTTTGATGTCCTGACACGCCACTAGTGCAGTTACTGCTTTAGCAAGGTCTTTGATGGTTGAATGTAGCTCCGTGGTTTCCTGTAGAGCTTGCCCAGAATCAGCATTTCTATCAGTATGGTGTTTCTCACCAGCCACTATGAGCTCTGGCATGAACTTTTTTGCTATTGCATATGTGTTGTCTATTGCTCTTGTGCCCCATACATAGTGATCAGAAAACTGCTGAAGTTCTCTGTGTAGGGTTTCAAGTTGGAAGACCACAATTAATTTGGCTTCAGCTTCTGTGCATGTTTCCGGTCTAGTTCCAGGTCCATCTCCATCTGCACATCTGGGGCTGTCTTTGGTCTCCTCCTGGGGCATGTTGGGGTTCTTGGGTCTAACTCTTTGAGTTGTCCAAATACATCTGTTTCCCACTGCTGCATCTGCTTAAGGTTGATTTTGCTAGTGACAGTGTTGTTTGTGTCACTGCGCATGTACTCAGAGCGACTTCTGGTCCTCTCCTAGGTTGTTTTATTACACTCTCACTGTACATGTATACTGTGTAGTCTGTCCCCCCCTTAACTTGACCATGGGAAAACTGCAGTCAGATGGTAGTAGCGGATCAAGAGCGTTTTTAGTGTAAAATTAGTCTGAGCTATGAAAATAGCATTAGTAATATAGTAGCTATTCTTTGGCAAGCACTCCAGCATCGTAGATATCAGGTCAAACAGCTAAACAGGCGGAACTCAAAGGGGTCTAACATTATTCTTACTACTTTAGTAGTGGTTTTTTTGTCAGTTGTGTAAGGCCTTGACTGACAGTTTGCAATGCAATTTGCCAATAGCACTAAGAATGGAATATATAGTGAAATGGTATAGGTAGTTACACTGTAACGTACCTAAGAACAGAATGGACTAAGATAAAGAGTACAACAGCACTACTAGCTACAGATATGAGGCAGTAGTCACACGAGTATCATGACACTTGCCTCCTACTTGTAAGGCTGTGTAAGGAAGCGGGAAATGCAATGAGCAGTCACAAGAAAAGGTAAAGTAAAAAAAAAGAAATGGGGATGCTACCCCATCTTTCTTGCCTGCTTCTTCTTCCTCCGCACCTGCTCATTCTCCCAGAACTCCTGGATTATCTCCATAGCATGAGGCATGTCATACTCCTTGAGCCACTTGTTCTTGCTCTCATTGTACCCCTTCCACCGCACCAGAAACTCTTTCACCCCCTCTCTTGTCATTTGCTCTCACAAAATTTGTTTGATTTCCACTTTGTCATCCATCTTCATCTGCATCAGGAGAGTGGGCTCTTGCCATTGACCTAGGATTGTGTCATTGCATGCTGGCACCAAGCAGAAAACATGGAAAACATCATGGATTGACCAGCCATCTGGCAGGGACAACTGGTAAGCCATGTTGGATACCTTCTGCATGATTTTGAAGGGCCCAAACCATTTGGAGTCCAATTTGTGGTTGGGACAGTTAGAGCACAGATCTGCATGTTCTAAGAATACACAGTTCTCCACCACATAGTCTGGTGACTCATCAACCCACGCATTATGGAACCACTTCATCCTCACCACTGCCAGTTCCAGCAAGCCTCTCAGCTCCTTCTGCACCTTGTGAATCCTATTGAGCTGCACATCCACCTTTGGCACCATCTGGGAGTTGACCAGGTCCATGGAGAAGCTTGCTTTATAGGTGTACTCTGTGTAAAATGGAGACATACCTGTCGCTGAATCCACCCAGTTATTGTAAGCAAATTTTGCAAAGAGGAGCCACTGCATCCAATCATTCTGGTAATAATCAATGAATACTTGCAGATAGACCTCCAGTTCCTGGTTCACCCTCTCTGTTTGTCTGTCTGTCTGTGGGTGGTATGCTGACAACAATGCCAGCTTGATCCCCAACCTCTCCCATATCCTCTGTATGTAGCGTGCCACAAATTGTGGACCTTGATCTGAGATGAATTTCTTGGGCGTCCCATGCAGGCACCATACACGTTCTGTGCAGGCGCCACACATGCTCTATGAATGCATTGCACATTGCTACCATGTCATTTGTGGAGCATGCTCCCAAGAAGTGTGTCCTTTTTATTGACTTATTGCAGACAACCTCTTATATCATACCCATGCAATGTTGGGAGAGGACTGATGTAATCTGTTGACACATGTTGCCATGGCCCATTTAGGATTTTGAGGGGTTGCAAAGGTCTGTACAGTTTATGGTGTCTTGGCTTGATATGCTGACACATATTGCATCCCTCCATGTAGCGACACACAAATTCTAACATCTGTGGCCAATAATAGTTCCTTGCAATCAGAGCTAGCATGTTCACATGTCCTGGGTGCCTCACTAGAATCAAGTCATAGTACAGCTGCAGGATAAGATGCTTTACCTCCTCATCATCAGGGACATACACCAGGCCACAAAAACAAACTAGCCCATCCTCTACTACAAAGTCCTTGAGTTGCAACCTCACCAACACTGGGACATTGTCCATTAATAGAATTGGCATGAGCCTGGGGTCATCCAGAGTTGCCATCCAAATTCTCTCCAGTATATTGCTATTTGCTAAAATTGCCTGTGCTGTTGCCACTCACACCACCACCTTCAACTCCTCACAACACTTTACCCTCACCACCACTCCCCTCTTTGCCATCCTTTCTGTTGTCAACACTGTCTGCTCTATATTGTCATGTGTTTCTGTTAGAACCTCATGGTCAGGCCACCATGACAACCCATCTAATTTAGTGCTGAGACATCCTAGTCAGTGTCAAATGACAAATAAAAAGCGATTTAAGAAAAGGCTCCACCATGCCTGCCGCTTGCTCAGGTCCCTTGCTGTCATGAAGTATTTGAGGTTGCAATGGTCAGAAAAAATGTTGACTGGAAACGGGCTGCCTTCAAGGTAGGGTTGCCACATCTCCAGCACATGCACCACTGACAGCAGTCCTTTGTCATGCATGTTATAATTATGCTCTGCAGATTGCATCAATTTCAAAAAAAATGTGACCAGCCTCCACTCCCCATTCTGCACCTTCTGTGACAGCACTGCACCCACCACAAAGTCAGATGCATCAGTCTCAACTCAAAACAGTGCATCCATGTCTGGCATCATCAACACTGGAGCCCTGACAAAGGCCCTCTTCAATGCCTTGAACGCCGCTTGTTCCACCTCCACACACAGTCCTTCTTCTTCAGGTCCTTGAGAGGCTTCATAATCGGTGAATAGTTCTCCATGAAACAATAATAAAAATTATAGAACCCTAAAAACTGATTTACATGCAGCAGGTTCTTTGGAACGGGCCACTCAGTGACCTGCTAACCTTAACCAGGTCTATGCCCATCTGGCCTGGCAAAATCTTCATCCCAAGGTAGTCTACCTCTGCTGTATGGAAATAGCACTTCTCTGGCTTCAAGAAAAAGTCAGCTTCCTACAGTTGTTGTAGGACATTGCAAACATGAGCATCGTGCTGTGCTAGGTCCTCTGAGAACACAATTATATCATCAGGTAAAGGACCACATACACATTCATGAGATCATGAAAGAGGTTGTTGACTATCTGCTGGAATGCTGATGGCACATTGCACAGGCCAAACTGCATGACCAAGAGTTCAAACTGCCTATACCTCATTCAGAAAGACATCTTCTACTCATTCCCCTCTATGATCCGTATGTTATAATACCCCCACCACATATCCAATGTCATAAAGACCTTTGCCACTTTCAGCTGATCAAGGAGTTTGTTTGTCAATGGAATTGGGTACATGTCCAGCCTTGTCACTTCATTCATTGCTTGGAAATCAACCACCAAGCATAGTGCCCCATCCTTCTTCTTTACAAAGAAGATCAGTGCACCACATGGGGCACTTGACTGCTGAATATAGCCTTTTGCAAGGCTCTCATCAATAAATTTGCATAGCACCTTGAGTTCTGCTGGCACAAGCTGGTACAGCCTGCCTGGAAGCGGTAACTCCGCTCCCTCCATCAACTTGATCCCCAAGTCATAATGTGTGTGTGCTAGCAGTCGTTCCGACCATTGCTTATTGAAAACATCCAAGAACTTGTGAAACTCCCAAGGCACCATCTCCTCCACTGTCCTCTCCACACCACCCCACCACCACACATCCCCCTCCACCAACTCCTATGAGAAACTCCACCCTGCCACCCCCTGCACCAACTCTGGGCCTTCTGGCCTCCTCTGTGATGCCATATCCCACCTCTGCTCAAGGAACACCTGCTCCTCACTGCTTGTCTGCACCTGTGCCTCCACAAGCACAATTGCCTTCTTAGTGCATGCCCTCACTACCCGCACTGCCTCTCACTGTCACTTACAATTAAACCTCATTGTCTATGTTCCTGCATGCTTGAGACCATAGAATTTTTCTGCTGGAAGATCTTGTTGTGGCTGGAACCCCACAGGTGCTATGCATGTTGACTTGTGTGCAGATACCCTCAGTTTGCAACATGGACCTAGTGATGTCACTTTCCCAGCTGCACATCTTGGTTGCTCCCTGGCCCTCTGCACCTGCTATGGCTGTCCTGAGAGGCAAGACTGCTGACAGAAGCTGGATGTGAAGTTGATCATTGACTTGCCCCAATTTATGGTAGAGCTGTGCCGGTGCAACCAGTTCATGCCCAGGATGAGGTTATTATCCCCAATGTCCATGACATCAAAAACCAGCAACTTAGCATGCTCTCTGACCACCACATGTAGATGCACTTCTGTCGTCAGCAAGGCTGACTTTACCTCTGAATTGTCAATTGTTCAGAGTCACATCAGGTACTTCTTTGGCATGGTGGGCAGCTGTTGTTCATCCACAAAATGCTGATTTACAAAGCTACAGCTTGCCCCCAAGTCAATCATTGCATATGTGTCCACAATCTGGAGTCCCCCTTCTTCTTGCACCTGCAGCATCACTGGTAGTTCCAGCGCTGCATGCTCTGACTTCAGTGTCCTCACATGAATCACTGCCGCCTGTGCCCTTCAGCACCTCTTCTGCCTCCTCACACTTGACTAATTGGGCCCATGCAAAACAGTACTATTTGATGCTGCAAGTACATGAAACCAATTAGTCGCGCCTGCCATGAAGACACAGGGCAACCCTACACAAAACCTGGCCCAGGCTGTTCCACTGTCGTTCCCCCCACCACCCCCGCTTTATTGTCAACCCTCACCACCTCACAGACCACCATCCAGATCAACTCCACCCACATCAGGCACTGTGCCACCAGGTGCCCCATCTTGCTGCACTTGTAGCACTTCTGAGCTGTCAAGGACCCTCTTGCATAGTCCACATCCATTGCATTTGGGTCAGCTGAGGGCAGGGGCAGCGCAGAGTGTGCTGCTGTGTTACTTGTGTTTGCTAAGAATGAGGCCATTGCCAAGGAGTCTACATGCCAATGCCCCTTTCTGCAGACTGCAAGGTCAGCTAATTTACTCTTGTGGCAGAGCAAGATGTTGCGGGCCTCCTCAGCCATCTGATAGTCTGTGTTGACCAATGTCTCCATGGCTACCATGTTTAAGCCCTTCTAGAAGTGGTTCTTGACATACTTGCCCTCTGTGTTTGTGCGCCCCAACTTGCCCTTCAACTCAAAGAAGGCCATGCAGTAGTTAGTGATCAATTTTGACCCCTGCTGCAGCTGTCCAATTCTAGTCAGCACATCTTGTGTCTGATCCCATGTACAGAAGGCAGCCTTGAAGTCTGCAAGCCCAGCTTCCCAGCAAAAACAATGCAGGTTGATATTCAGGTCATTCATGCCAGTCATGATAACAGCGGACCACTGCCATGCTGAACCCATCAGGTATGATTGTGCCCACATGGTCTTCTGCTGGTTATCTAAGCATGTCATGTAACCTGTTACAATTCTGTCAAGGTCATTGTTGTTGTCTTCATACTACCATCACTGCTCTCATGTCTTCTGATTCTGACTTTGATTTCTCTTCTAATTCACTCTTTTTGAATCACATCAATGCAAACTCTGTAAGTGCATTTCTCAATCTTTAAACTAATCCTAATTAAATGATTGTTGCTTTGTAGTCAATTTCAAGACTTTCCTTTAATGAACTGACTCATTTTCAGGTCAGTTTCATCTATTTCATATTTACATCAGTTTGAGTACCTGATTACTAATATTTCTAGCCTAATTCAAGAATGACAAATGACTTTAAGCAAATCAATTTTGAAGTAAGTAATCTTCCAATGTGATATTTTATATTAATGACTTTGATATAGCTTATACCACCCACCTGGACAGTAAATATGGCAAATGCTACTCACTCTGATCTCATAAGCACTGGGAACATCACATATATTGAGATGCTGAATGCATACAAACAACAACAAGTTTGCATCAAAATGCTAGAGTGTGTGTATGCTTTTTTCTTATATATATCCTCTACAGATCCTTCTTACAGCAATGAAGTAACTCATTTGCGCCAACTAACTACAACCTTGGCTACTAGGCCCAAGTCACACTCAATGCCTGAGCCACATTTCCACTATACACATTCATCAAAATCAGCTTCTGGTCTTCAAGTATCAAGCAAAAAGCTCCCTTCAACCAAAAATTGGAATGATTATCCAGATGTTTCATTCTGGGAAGAAAAGCAGTGGCAAGACTATGTTGAGAATGAGAAAAATCTGGGATGCAAAGTAAAAAGATTTGGATTTATTACAGACATCAATGGCAATCCTGTTTTGAAGGAGCATCTGAAGGAGTTTGCAAATATGTCACGACCCTGTTGACATGAGCTTCGCCAAAATGGAGAGCTGCCAGAGACATGGAAGAAGAAGTCACAAAGGACTGGAGAATTCTATTTCGACACTATGCTTACAAGGTACTCAGAATTTTTCTTGGGGGAGGGCTACTGGAAGCTTGAAGCCTATGCGACAATCAAATTCCCCAACTACATGCAGAACTATTGTGATGATGATGAAGACAGTATAACATGTATGTTTTTTATAATGATCAAAGAATGAACTTACTTATGATCAGATAAATGGCCACATGAGGACCGCAACAACTATTTGAGGCCAAAAAAGCAAAAGCGCTTGTCCTCCCCTCTGCATAGTGTGCCAGTCATTGAAATCTATGATGATGGGACCGAAGGTGCATTACTATTTGTTTTTCTCATTTAGATTGACAATATTCAATACATCAGCACCACCATCATCCACATTGGTGCAACTGTCATCCTCAACAACAGCACATTGTCCACATTAGCATTACCAATGTCTCTTCCTAGCACCATCACACCTTTGCCAGATTCAAGTCTCTCTGATGCTCCAAATGCCCCAGCACCTTTGTCGACCCCTGCTCCAGTGACAACTCCCTCAGCAGTTCCAATACCCATCCCCTTGTCTTCACAACTTATGCCATCAGCTTTGTTGGTACTAGCCCCTCCCAAAGCTTCTCCACCGGCCCTAGCTCCACCCACAGCACAGAGACCGGTCCAGTCACTAGAATCACAGGCACCAGCACCCACAATGATGACCAAAACTCAGGAATCTACACCAATGGACCTCTCAACATTCTGCCCACCATGTCTTAAGCGGCCAAAACCACGTCGTATTCTCAACCCCTTGCAAGTCATTTTTTAAATTTGAAACTCAATTGACATTTATTGTAGAAAAAATGTTGCCATTCCACCACCATCCACCACTATTCTTGAAATCAGCACTCCAATTGAACGCACCACCAAGAAGTCTAATACAAAACCACTCAAGCCAAAAAATGGGGTGACGATGGCTCGGTTTGTATTAATGTTCAGAGTTTTCATTTATATGCTTACAATTAATTTTACAGGAATCTTTACCTCATCGACTACCTCGCTTTCCATCCTGAAGCCACCAAAGGGGAGTTTTCTGCCGCTTGAAAATCCTGTGATGCACGGACAAAAGAAGTATGTTAAACTATTCTTTTGTTTCAGTTAGATGCTCATTGAAAAATTACAAAAATTTCAGATGCTTTCAAAGGAAGAGACTAAAGCTCGGAAGAAGGAAACTCGAACAACCAAGAACCCCTCCTGTGGGCTGATTAATATGCCTCATGATGAAAACTTGCACAATTCTTAAGGTATGTCAGTTGATTGCTTTTCTTTCTGACTTACTCTCATTATCCGTATTCAGATGAAACTAGGGAACAAATCGAAACAGATGCATTCAGTAGTGTACAGATAGGACCAGATACGAACTGTAATAGTATTGTAAATGGAATTCAGATGAGTTCAGATGCATACAGATTGTCTACGATGAAACTAGATGTAACCGGAAATATATTGATAATATACCCCATTTACACCAGATATTATTGTAAGATATCAGAATATGATCTGTAAATGCGGAAAAAAACTGTCCTTGTCAGGTCTGTTCTGGATCTGAAATTTTACAGATAAACTCATTGTTGATATGGGATTCTACGTATACTCACTCCTCGGTTGATCGACATTTCCTTTTTTATTTTTCTCTATTACTAATATACAATTTTCCGTACCGCCACACCTCAGTCGCTTACCACCATATTCGTGGTCGCTTCTGAGGTGTGTATTACTTATATTGAACCCCTACTCACATACTAACATATATTATCTACCTAGTAATATCTTACAATATTGTTTGACAGGTAGTTATCCAATCTAGTCGCTTACCACCATATTCGTGGTCGCTTCTGAGTAATATCTTATGATATTGTTTGACAGGTTATGGGCCCCGGTTCCATCAACTAAAAACAAATATCTGCGCAAACACAAAAAGACCCTACGACTCAACTTTAAAATTTTTTCCACTATCATGTCTGTCAGGGGACTCCCCTTCTCTTTCCTTTTCCTCTGTTATATCTATTCTCCCTGGTGTCCCCATACTTACATTATTCCATTGATTACTTACTCTTAGTCCGGAGTTTAGTCCGGAGCTAGCACAGCCACTGGAGTTTAGTCCGGAGCTAGCACAGCCACCGGAGTTTAGTCCGGAGCTAGCACAGCCACCAGAGTTTAGTCCAGAGCTAGCACAGCCACCGGAGTTTAGTCCGGAGCTAGCACAGCCACCGGAGTTTAGTCCAGAGCTAGCACAGCCACCAGACACGTGACCTATGTTTATTTTCTCGGACTCTGGCAGAGGGATCCTTAGACTTGTTCTCTTTGGATTCTCCTCTGCCAGGTATTTACCCACTTACTATTCTTGTTATATTTACCTTTTAATATACTTTGGATTTCCCTCTGCCAGTTGTGTGATTAGCCACAACCTCCGGAGGTCGCC
>JAGGAT010000860.1:0-15869 GCA_017657195.1 Termitomyces sp. T70a | reverse complement strand
GCTTGAAGATGATTCTCCCTGCAAAAGATTATCAGCTCAAGAGCGGAGATCTGACAGTACCACTGACCTTTTTTGTCGCAAGGCCTGAAGCAAATACTTCTGCAGGTGTCGGAACGAAATTCCAAAGCGGAGAAACCTCCATCACCATAGATCATTGTCTCTCTCTCACTCTACATCTCTCACATGCGTCTGTCTGGGTATGCGAAGTCAGTCGTTCTGAACATCGGGAACAGGTCTTCGCTTCAAGAGGATTGTGAATCCGCAGTGAACGCGTTGGAGGATCAATTTCCATAATCTAGACGATGAAGAGTATCGTCATAAGAGATAGAAAAAGAGATGAAAGCCCGCTCTGATTGAGAATTGACGCAATCATACACAAGGAGCTCCTTTCCTCTTTGTAGATCACTTGGACCAAAAAGACGCCTAGCGTCTTCTGGTAGAGGCGCTCAAGTTCAGATTTAAAAAGTCACTGTTTCCCAAAGCTCTGAATCGGCAAATTTCGATGACGCATTTTCAAGCCCCGCGTACTGTAACGGACGTGACCCATCTCGCTTACTCTATCTTTACTTCTGTTACTATCTTGCCTTGTGATTCTAGTTGCTACCGGGTACTCTAGTTACCGATACTATATAAGCCAGTAAAGTGTTAGGGTACCTTAGCTTCTTCCCAATTATCAGGACTTAACTCAGTTCTATCGATTGTGCGAAGACTCTAACTTCCGTGTGATTACACCGTCACGCACGCTGTTCTCACATATTTTGAACTTATCCAAGTCCTACTAGCTTTCATCTCAACTCTCGTGTCTTGGTCTCCCTCAGTCTGATCAACTGTGGGCATCCAACCTCGTGAGTCACACCCTTAAAACCTTTTATTAACAATGTCTACTAGATACCCCCGTCGAACCGTAAAAACTAGAGGGCCCGTCCGCCGACTTAGCCCTACAGCAGTACGTAACACGGGACCCTTGCAGCGCTTTGGGACGCTGACTTTGAAACATGTTCCTGATCCCGCAAGTGGTGATGACCCCGCAATGCCCACTGAAATTGATGTGGATGCCACTGAGCTTGAAGCCAGTGAAGCAGTCCAACCCATAGGGAAGGATGGTCCAGAGGAACCTAGTTCCGCTAGTTATCTGTCTGAGGACGATGGACATGATAGACTACATACTGTAGAAGATACTCGGGACGAAAATGTAATTGCATCCACCCCGAATGATAACCAACCCCTTCCCAATAGGGATTCTGGGATTGAGGAAACCCTCGCAGAAGCCAGAAGTCATTTGACTGATGCCGAGCGAGAACACATCGACAGGAGGATGAATAAAGTAACCTCCCATGAGTCACAGGTTCAAGCTAACCTTGAAGAAACCCAGGACAAAGGAAAGGGGATAGATCCCCGGAACTGGGGAGACATCGATCTTGATGAGATTGAAACTAACCTTCAATTACAACGAGAGTTACTCACGGAATACAATGAGAGACACAACCGCAAACATCGGCAACCCCTTACCGAACTTGAGCTCAACGCCCAGAACGTCGATCCTGAAAACATCGACATCGGCGAAACAGCCCATGAGGAAGAAGTGGCCGACATAACGGACCAATATGAAGTCACTCGAGAGGATGTACTTGAGTACTTACGCAATAAGAGGCAGTTAGCACGCGCCATGGATAAAAAATGCCAAAAGGAAAAAACATCGCATAGACGTCATAAGGGGAGAGTGGCCTCCGAGCCAATCTCAGACGAGATGGCTAACCTGATCCACAAGGTGGCCGAAGGTTCCAAGAACAAACATAAGTACAAGCGCGTAATTAATCATGATAATTATAAGCTTAACAAGTACACGGCTATGAAGCCGATCATGCAGGTCGCCAACCGTAGTGCACTGGGCCAAGCCTTCGAGCGAATAGGAAGGCACCAAGGACCATTTGCATCAGACTCGGAACCAGGTTCGGATGACTCAGGGGACTCATCTCCCTGGGGAGGCTCAGACTCAAACCCGAGCTCAGAGAATGATAGTTCAGACTGCGAATCCGACTATACTCGCTCGGACTCCAACTCATCATCGCAGCCACGGGGACGTCGCAGATCACACCGATCCAAGCGTAAACGAGCCCCTCGCTCCACAATCAAGCCCACACCACCTGAGAAGTATGATGGAAGGGTGGATATCCGTGCATTCCATAGGTTTCTGACACACGGCACTGCCTATGTAAAGTATGGTTACGTCGAAAAGAAACGTCAGGTCATCGTGCTGTCTGAATTTCTATCAGGAAAAGCTTACACATTCTATACGCGCCGAGTGGCGTTTGACCCTGAAAAATGGTCCCTCACAAAGTTCTTTGTTGAAATGTTCAATTATTGCTTTCCCATTGACTTTTGGAACCAGCAGAGGAACAAACTGGAAAACCTCAGTCAAGGCCAAAAGTCCGTCCAAGACTATGTTGCCGAGGTAGATGAATTGTTTACCATAGTGGGTGCTGATAGCCCCCAAGCTCGGGTTGTCAAGTTCTTCGATGGACTTCGGCCATCCCTTCGTAAGGCTCTCCTGAGGGCACATCTGAACCCAGACTATAGCTCCTGGAAGGAAATGGTTCGCGAAGCTGAATATCAAGAATTAGCAGATAATGTAGATCTTCGCGACTCAGCTGGTCAACATGGCCATAACTGCTCTGGCCATCAGCTACGAAGCTCAAACCACTCCCAACCTATGGGGGCGCGTGAGGGAATCCATCGGGACGGAAAGTCTTCCCATGCTTTCTCTCGGGCTCATAACTTCGGGATGGGATATGGGCGTAAGACTAACAAAGTCCCGGGCAACACCTCCAGCCATACCAGGGCTAGCGGGTCACAAGGTCAACCTTGGAAGACCAATGGGGACAATAACCCTGTTAACAAGCAATCGACAGATCAACAGAAAAACCTTCTGAGTAGAGAAGAGAAGGAAGAATACCGCTTAGCCAACAAGTGCTTCTGCTGTAGTCAGGAGGGGCACTATGCGCGTAATTGCCCGATTAAGGGCCAAGCCAGATCCAATGGTGGGAGGCCACCCGGTCTTAATGCATTTGGCATCCAAGTTGATCTGGACCGGACAGAACAACGGCATATTGACTGCATTGAGGAGACAACCGAGCTCTCTTTGGGAATGATGCATTTGAATCTACCCTGTGAGCCAGAATACGACAGCGAAGGAGATACCATACCTGACCTGCAGTCGGTTACTGATTCAGACCTGGATGGTGATGAGGGAGAATTAACCTCTTCGGAGTACGACCAGACGGGAATGAGTCAATTTGGGGACGAAACGCTGCTGGCGCCACCATCTGACTTTGATCAGATGTACTGGATGCCCGTAGAATCAGCTGAGGAAAAACTCGCTATGTTGGACGTTGATTCCCAGCGTAAATGTCTTGGCAACGCTGCATGCAATAAGCTAGAGGAAATGCTGGAAAGCATGCAACCTTACCCAGGTGATCCGGCCAACGTTCTCCAATTCCGGGGAAGGCGATTCGTAGCCACCCTGGCTTTGCATAACGAGATCATGGTACATGATAAGGTATTTGACGAATTCGAGGTAATTAACCAATCAAAGGTCGAACAACGACACTTTGAGATAGGCGATTGGTATGCCTGGGCTCGCTGTAATCAGACTGGTGCTCCCTATACAAATCGTACTTACTATCAAACATGCCTGATTGTGGATGTCAACGCCTGGAACGCAAAACACATCCTTGAGAATGGAGCCCCTTATCCACATGATGAGGAGGACCGAACCTATAAGTATCACCGTTTCGAAGTAATGTCCAACGGAGATACTTACCTGATTTATGATCGCCACTTAGGGTTCCATACCCAATTAAACACACCACAGATTAAAAATGAGCACTTTAACATTGTTCAGTGGTACCGGAAGCAGATCATCAAATCCTTCAGGAAGCTGGAGAAGGAAGCCTACACCTTACCTTACGATCCTCAGTATTATGTGGCCTGCTTATTCAATGACCCATTGATTCCTGAAGTCCTTGAGACTGAATACGATATTGACTTATTAAAAACCTGGATATCAGCCACTGGCAAACTGAAGCTCGAAGCAGAGAATGGTCGCCTATGCGTGATAGAGTTAAATGGTCAACAGATCCCTGCCGGAACATATCCCTCTCTGCAGCGCAACGCCACGAGCATGCGTGACCCCTCAAGGCTGATTCCAAAGCCACTGGTTATTGTAGTCCAGATTAACAGACATCCTGCCCATGCATTGATTGACTCAGGGTCACTAGGAGATTTTATCTCTAGTACGTTAGCCCAGCAACTGGGCATTAAGAAGAAGGAACTCACCTCCCCTGTACCTGTCCAATTAGCGGTACAGGGATCCCGCTCTCGCATAAACTTTGGGGCCACCGCCCAGTTCCAATACCAATCCATTTCAGAGCAACGCTACTTTGATGTAATTAACCTCTCGGGATATGACCTTATACTTGGAACTCCTTTCTTATTTCAGCATCGAGTCACCTTTGGGATTAATCCCCCATGAGTCGTCGTAGGATCTAATCAGTCAGTCCCGTTGGAAGGGTCCGGGATAACACACCTTGCATCTAGATCAATGAAGTTATATGAGCAAGACCTTGAAGTTATCCAGGAAGAGTTACGTCAATATGCAGCACCTATATGCAAGTCGGCAAGTGACACACCTCTTCTGCCCCTCAGAGTAATTAATCATACCATTGATTTGATTGACTCAAACAGGATCTACCCATGGCGGCCATCCTGTTGCCCCGAAGCCATGAGGAGTCAGTGGATCGAGAAGCGGGATGCTTATCTCAAGAATGGTCGATGGAGGGTCACCAGTCGAGGCAATACTGTTCCAATGATGATCATACCGAAGCCATTGCAGCCAGGAGAACCTCCGTGCTTACGCACCGTGTTCAACCTCAGAGCCCAAAATGCCAACACTGTAAAAAGATCCTCGCCCCTGCCGGATATTGATGGCATTCTACAGAGGGTGGCCAAAGGTAAATACCAATCCATACTGGATGGAAAGAATGCTTACGAACAAATCCGTATTGTTCCAGAGCATGTGGAGCGCTCCGCGGTCACTACACCTGACGGGAACATGGTTAGCAATGTTGTACAGCAAGGGGATTGTAACGCACCTGCTACTTACCAAGCATTAATGAATCATCTCTTTTCTGCGCACATTGGTCGGTTCATGGACGTGTATCTTGATGATATTATCATTTACTCAGAAACACTTAAAGAGCACATTGAGCACGTAAGAACTGTGATTGACATCCTAGAAAGAGAAAAACTTTACCTCGGAAAGGATAAACTTAGATTCCTGTGCTCCGAAATGAAGGTTCTAGGCCGTGTGTTTAGTGACCAGGGCATCAGTATGGACCCCGATAAGGTAGATGCATTGGCTCGATGGAAAACCCCAATGAACCGTGACCTACTTTGAGGCTTTTTGGGAGCCGCTGGATACCTGGCGGATGACATAGATCAAGTTAGAATCCCCATGGGAATACTACATGGACTAACAGGTGACACTGTCCCATTCCGATGGGAATATACACATCAACGAGCATTCGAGGATATAAAGCAGCTAACTGTTACATGCCGTGACCACCACCGAGTACCAATCGACTATAGTGAGGATGCGCCACCCATAAATGTAATCACTGATGGCTGCGGAACCGGAATTGCAGGAGTTGTCAGCCAGGGGGCCGACTGGCGGAAGGCAAAGGTAGCCACATTCTACTCAGCAAAGCTCAACTCAGCCCAGCAAAACTATCCAGTGCACGAGATAGAAATGTTAGCTGGAGTTGAGACTATGTTAAGATATAGAGACATCTTACAGGGAGCTAAGTTCACTTGGTACACGGACCACAAAGGTCTGATACACCTACTCAATCAGAAGAACCTGTCTGGGCGACAGGCTCGTTGGATGGAAAAAATATCAGAGTTCAACTTTGATGTTGTATACGTCCCTGGAGTCAAAAACATCCTGTCAGACGCACTATCCCGGTTATACTCATATGATGAACTGGGCACAGTCCGTGCCCGGGGTGAATACACATACCATGATGTAATAAACAATGACTCATTGAATGATCACCTTATCTCGATGCCAGTGCTGGTCGGGATGGAGGGCGAAAGCATGACCTTATTGGCAACAACCCCTGTATCTGAAATAACAGATAAATTGGATGATAATCACCTGGAAACAGGTGAGGGACCTCGATTATCAGCAGAGGCCCCGATGGAGGCACCAAAAAGCAATAAGGCACCTAAAAATAGAGCTTATCAGCGAAAGAAATTACCTCCGGCAGAAACGGGGAGGGCGGAAACATCCAGAGAATTTGCTGCCCAAATGACAAAACATTTCGCGCTGAGAGGCCCTCAGCAACGAAAGGAGGGCGAGGGTACAGACAAACGACTCACCATCCGAATCCCAGCGAGGAAAGAACAGAACACCATAAATCTAGAACAAGAACGCGAGCTAGAAATAGCGAATCGATCCCAGCAATTGCAACAAACAATTAAATTACTTAACCCAGTAACATTGACTGAATTAATGGCCAGAGGGCGAGAGCCAATTGACCTGTTAGAAACCTTACGAGGCAGGTACAACAATGACACTACAATGTCGACCGTAGTAGAAAAGCCACGAGAACATAAAAACTTTGAGTACACTGACGATGGATTATTGTACCTGAACACCAATGGAAAAAGGGTGTTATGTATCCCAGACATTAAAGTGAATGGCCGGAGCATACACGAAATAGTTATTTCTGAAGCTCACACAATGTTAGCGCACCTAGGAGCTAGGAAAACATTAACCTACTTACGAGAAAATGTATGGTGGAAAAGTATAAGCAGCGATGTACATGTCTTCTGTGAGTCATGTGTCATTTGTGCCAGGAGTAAACCCTCAAACCACAAACCATATGGTCTACTGAATCCATTGCCGGTTCCCACCCAACCCTGGGAAGTCATTGGAATGGACTTTGTGGGACCGCTACCGGAATCTAAGGATCGCAATGCAACATACAACTCCCTGACAGTGATAATAGACCACTTAACAGCTATGGTCCACTTAATTCCAAGCCGTACCAGTTACACAGCAAGGAACATTGCAGAACTAATATTTGCTGAAGTCTACAAGCTTCATGGACTACCAAAAGCCATTGTCAGTGATTGTGACTCATACTTCACAAGCATTTTCTGGTCGCACCTCCATGAACTGATAGGAACACAGCTCAAAATGTCGAGCGCGTACCATCCCGAATCAGACGGAGCTACCAAGCGTGCAAATCGTACTGTCACGCAAATGATTAGACAATGCGTGAACCCGAACCAGCAAGACTGGGTGTCAAAATTACCTGCAATAGAATTTGCAATAAACAGTGCCTGATTGGAAAGCACGGGTTACTCCCCCTTCTTTCTAAACTATGGAAGAATGCCTAGGATGATGGTGTGGGACTCTGCTCACAAAAATGAATATCCGGGCGTACGAGTATTTGCGCAACGCCTAAGGTCCGCTATCTTTGCAGCCCATGATAGTATACTTGCTGCTCGTGTAAAACAGACAAGGAATGCAAACCGAAAGAAAATCCCGGTCCCCTTCAAGGAGGGAGATTTCCTCTACGTATCGACCGAGAATATGACATTTCCTAAGGGCTTAGCATGTAAGCTGATTCCCAAATTTGTGGGTCCTTATTTACTTCTAAAGGACTTTGGAAACCATTCCTTCCGAGTCCAACTCCCCACTCACATGAGACAGCGAGGCATCCACAATTCATTCCATGCTTTGCTTTTGAGGATACATCATCCAAATGATGATAGGAGATTCCCTGGTAGGCTATACTCCCAATTAATCTCTGAAATCAAACCTGAGCAGGACCAAGAATGGTCGGCTGATAAGATCGTTAATCACTCAGGGTCCAAAACTACTGCTATTTTCAAGGTACTATGGCATGCTGGAGATAAAACTTGGTTACCCTATGATCAAGTCTGAGAATTGGATATTTTATCTCTGTACCTGGAAGCCATTAACGTCAAGACAATTCACAAGCTTCCAGAAGGAACGGGAACTCCTCCCACAGACGACCCTCAAGTTTTTCTGGGGTCCTTTCTGCCTGAACCTATAAATACTGACCACTATCCTGCCCACCATCCTATCTCTCAGCAACCCCTTCAGCATCTCAACCCCCTTACCAACCTCCCAGAAGTCACTTATCAACCTGCTGCTACCAATATGTCCCACCGACCCAAAAACCATTATATTCCACACCCCTGCATTGCGAAGCGCCCTGATGGCTTCATCCAACTCACTTCCTTCGAGCCGAACATGATTATCCACCCCACTCAATTATTAAAATTCCTCGACTACGACAACGAAGTCCGCCGTCGTCAAGCTACTGCTACTACTGCTGAGCCCGTCGGTTACGAGTCCTTTGCCACCACATATAACGCCACCAAGGGTGATAACCCCTGCAAATTCATCACTCGTGACCCCACTACTGGAGATTGGAACTATGATAATTTTCCCATCCCACGATCTGTCCTTACCTTCCCCATCCTCGACTATCGCTACGCCGAACTTCGCGCATTTGGCATACTCAATGACAAGGGAGACATTGATACCTGTTCTTGGGCTAGTCTGAAGGACGCCCTTCTTCACCCCCACCGTGAGGCAGTCCACAACCACGCTCAATCGGAGACTCGCCGAAGGGAGAAGGAATTTAAAAAACGCCGTCTTGAGGATGCCAAGCTCAACGGCTTTGAATTGCCCTCCTTCTCCTCCGAAGGCAAGAAGAAATGCGCCCGTAAGACGCCCCCTACTTCCCCCGTTACCGACCCTCTCGCTGCCCTCGAGGAAATGACCCTCGATGCTGCCTTCTTTGAGGCCGCTGCTTGATCTTTGCAGTACCCCGTCTAACTCTGTCTAACAAGAGGTCCCGTGTTCGAACCTCACACCTTTGTTTATTCAAAAAAAAAAAAAGTTTTACCCATGGATCTCATTCTGTTCGCTGCTCATAGCTTCATTCATTATTAGGTATCCTTCACTCATTCCCGATACCTGGAGGGCGTATGTAACAGATGTGACCCATCTCGCTTACTCTATCTTTACTTCTGTTACTACCTTGCCTTGTGATTCTAGTTGCTACCGGGTACTCTAGTTACCAATACTATATAAGCCAGTAAAGTGTTAGGGTACCTTAGCTTCTTCCCAATTATCAGGACTTAACTCAGTTCTATCGATTGTGCGAAGACTCTAACTTCCGTGTGATTACACCGTCACGCACGCTGTTCTCACACATACTAATCAAGATCTGAACAAGAACTTTATTTATTGATGAGGCCTTCGCTCTTCGCGTGCTTATCCATTGATGTAAATTTAGAAGTATTGATTTACTTGGTTTAATTTATTATTAAACTGTTCAATAAACTTCGTATATTCACTAGTATTGATACGTCTGCCTCACAAGGACCTGGGAAGCTCCCGGCAAAACTTGTCTGCAAAATAACGGATTTGAGGCGGAATTTTTGCCACATCTAAATCCCGATTTTGTGGATTTGAGGCCTCTGGAAGGCAACCTTTGTCCGCAATATTGTGGATTTGAGGCCGGCAGGGAGAGATTTTTGGCAATTTGGCACAAGATTGATTCTGAATAGTCCGAGGCAGTCTGATTCCTTAATTTGACATGTATGACAATTTTCAATGTAAATTTACATATCGAGTTGCTACACAGAAGCTAGCTTGAAAAGTTGAACGTCGCCAAACCTTGCTTTGATATTCCGAGAAAAAAAAAGAGACTTTCCCTTTTTGGACATATGGTCTGTTATTGTGGATTTGAGGGCCCAAAGATAGCAGATTTGAGGCCGAAATTTTGGAAATCACCCGGACAGGTTTTGATGGGAGCTTCCCGGGTCCTGCCTCACATGAGGCAGACAATAAAAACTAAAAGAGTCCCCAATATACCCTAAGAAATGCTGAAACCTGTAGGCATCATGTCAAAAACAGTAGACACAGGACGACTCACCAATAAAAGCCCACCCCCAACCCATGTAGCGACGACCCAACAGAGCAGTAAGAGCATGGTGGGAAGGCCACAATCAAAGTTTGATTGGACGGCAAGTGCCAAGTTGGTGGCAGTGCACAAAAGAAGCGAGATCCCGGAACAACCCCAAAATCACTTTCTTGTTTCCCATGTCACATCGGAATGGAATACAGTACATCCAATACACTAAGCCGTCGTGGGTACAGAGTCATGAGCAGTGCACAACTTAGGGGGTAGCGATATTGGCGATCAGACAGCCCAAGTCTGAATGCTGAGGACACTTGCTTGAGGATACCAAATGTAATGAAAACTTACTTGCTTGTATGGGCTGTTGCAAGCATGGCGTGACCGAGATCTGTGAGTCAACACAAATGAAATATACATTTACATTTCCCATTATACATGTCTCTGTAACCTCTAAAACTCAATCAAGTGCAAACTGCTCCCACCCAGGGTAATTTTGGACCCACAAAAATCAAAGACATTATTTGCATGCCCATCCCCTGCTTACATGAGCAACCGACCAGATGAATGTATCACATGACAGCAAAAATCAAAGACATTATTCACATGCTGGCCCACTGGGAAAATCAATCACATGATGGCAAAAATCAAAGACATTTTTCCCACACATAGTCCGCTACCCAGAAAAACCTCAATCTATTCTAGATCTCAGAATGTAAGTAAAGTGAAATTTTGATAATGAGATAATTAGGTTTTTGCAGGGAGGGTTGGGAGGTATAAAAGAGTGTGCAAGAAATAGCGCAATGTAGCATGAGAATGTAGTAGTACATATCCAAGGCATCCAAATTGTGTGACCATGACACTATGTCAAGAAACCCATTCCTCATTCATTTTGTGTGACTCCATTCTGCAAACTTCCATTTTTTGTTTCCCACATCACATTGGAATGGAATAATAGTTATATTCTGGAATACAGTATGTCTGATACACCAAGCTGTTATGAGTACAGAGTCACAAGCAGTGCACAACTTAGGGGGTAGCAACATCAGCAATCAGACAGCCCAACTCAAAGATAGTTATGCATCAATGAAGGTTGGTAACCCCCCCAGGAAGCAGGTGTGAGGGTAACCCAGAATCTCAGAGGATGGAGGTCAGAAGTTCAATGTATAGTGGTGCTATCAGCTCGAGGCATCACCAGTAACACAACAAGGTGTCTGACATCCACCTGCCAAGTATTTTGACAACATCAGGTGAAATGTGAGCAAGGAGAAAGTGCATTGTTCCTCCTATGCATAAACATTAGCTGAAAATGATGGGGTAGTTTCCTAGTCTAAAAATTGTCTTGAGTCTATGTCACAACCCGCTTACTCTGGACCTCCTGATGTCACAAGTGTCACAACTATTACATTACTTCCACTCCAGACCTTCCCACATCATCTCCTGCCTACTCCAGACCCTCTGACATGTTCTGACCCCTTTGAACCTTCTCTGGGACCCCTCTGCTACCTTTATAGACCACCATCACATCTTTTAGTGAGTCTGGCCCCATTTGCATTATCTATTAGGCATCCAGGCCACTGCAGATCACACCATCTGCATAATCTATTAGGTATACAATTGTTTATCTACTCCATTACTCTCTATAGAGTCCTGAACTTTATCATAAATACCTGGAACTAGTGCCAAGAGTATATAAGACTATAGGTAGCTCAGATATACCTTAGTCTTGATATTGAACAACTGTTACTGTGATCTCCTATTTCTTTTGTGCTTGCCATTTCTGTCTCTCTTCATGCTTGCCCCTGTGAATACTTGTCCAGCATGCACTACCCCGACTGGCATGCACTATATTGACTGGCACACACTATGCTACTTATCAAAACTCTGGTCTCATCAAGGAACCCCATGCTCAACTTGACCTCTATTTAACTCCAATTCCTGAACCCCAGGACAAGCCATTCAACTCTGGGCTTGCCCATTTTGAACTTTCCCACGCTCTGGAACACCTAGAGCCATTGACACCCTGAGCACACATAGTTTGGCACTCAAGTCTGCCTTGTAAGGGCATTGCTTCTTGGAAAAGGCCCCCAGGTCAGCAGAACCTGACAGTCTAGTGAGGAACTTGAATTGAGTAATTGGTTGAACCGTTTCTTCTGTCATGAAGTATGAAGCCAGCGCATTCTCCCAAAGGGAGAAAATTTTGTCATAATGGAGTAATGGAGTTGACAGGCAGTGATGGGATTAATAGTGGTCTGTCTAGGTAGGATGATGTCTTCCTCCACCACACCTCCTAGTTTAGTGTTTGGCAGATGTAGTTTTCTTGAACCTTGAATAGAAGCAGGAGGATCCACATCCAGCCAGGTTGGGAAAAGACTAAGATTGAACTTTTATTCACTGATAGGCAGGAATTCTCCTAGTCTGATCTGCCTCCAGAAGCATGCGACTGCAACAAAGTATATGCAGCAGTCAAGGGGTGAAAAAGAGTCCACATGTGTTTCAAGAGAATGGAGCATGTCCATCATAATGGGGGGTCATTTTGGTTTTAAGGAGGAAAGTGGCTAATGATTTTTGATCCCTTTAATAATGTATTCAAGCTGTTGTTCTCCTTAATATGCAAGCCCATTTTGAATGTGCCATGCACAGATGCCTGCACACTTGGCTGCAATGATCTTTCCAGCAACTTTGCCAGCATATGACACCGCAAATTTGCAAAGGAGTTCTTCTGATGCTGGAAGGGTGCAGGATGGCGGAATTGCGTTCATCACACAATAAGTCAGAAATTGGCAGATAGCTGAGAAGTACTTCTCTTGCATTGAAGTTTTCCATGCATTGTTTATAAGTGCATGAACTTTATGCAAATGTTGCATCCTGTACAGGTGAAAAGAACATGATGATGGCCTATAATTGTGCTGGGATTTGTAGTAATGTCTGGGTGGAGCTTGAGAGGTGGATGCACACAAACTGAGAAGGAATCTATCTATGTGTGCATCTGTGAGTTTGGTGAGGAGACAAGCCATTGGAAGATGTAGTGGTTTGTGATTGATGTAGGATGAGGAAACTATTTCTCTGCAGCTGACCAATAAGGTTGACTGAATAATAATCAGCAAAACTATATTTTGATCATTGGTAACACAAAGTATGTAATGCTCAAAGTGTGTAATGCTAGCAGATATGTATGGCTTAAGGTAATGTGACTTATCTTTCAATCATCAGGTAACACAGAGTGTGTAATGCTAGGGAATATGTATGGCTTAAGGTAATGAGGTTACACAGGTGGGAATGGAAAGAGTAAATGTTTCGAAGGAAGTATTCCATGGGAAGAAGCATCTGCCAGGTTGTTGCAAGTAGAGATTCATTCTGTGGTAATCCATACTTAATGTAATTGAAAATTTGAAACAATATTGTGCAGTATGAAGTTGGACACAGAATTTCTAGATTGACCTGCCACAAGAGCTCCAACGCAACCAGCATTGCCTGAGCAAATTACAATATGACAGTCTTGGTATGTAGCAGTTATGATTGACCTAACTGCAAGGTTGATTGCCATCATTTCTGCCCAGCCTATATAACGCTCTGTAGATTTCCAACTTGGTAATAGTCTCCAGGCTAACCACTTCCCATTTAGGACAAAACCTATTCCCCACAATGATAATGCATTGATGTGGACTATTATATTCAAGGGAGTTGGGGGTCAGATGATTTTCATGGAGCACTCCAAGAGAAGGGTCTTCCTCCACCAGGTAATGTCTTCCATAACTGTAGGGGTAACATGATGATGAATCCAAGAAGGGGAGTTCAAAGGAAATGCCACACAAAACTTGTACAAACTAGGTAAGTGAGACCTGCCACCTGGAGTCACCAATGTGATGTGATTCAAGGTGCCTATGAGAGATTCTGTTGCTCATAAAGACTGAAGGGCACCGAGTATCCATCCATCCAGTTTCTGAGGATACTTATCCCATTTTGTAGCAGGGAGAGAGACTAGCTTGTTTGTAAAAAACCACTCAAAGCCAATGTATATAAATGTGTCTGAGAAAGGAACAAATTTTTTGGGGGCCCATGGCCAGCCCAGATCATCTGCTACAGACCATATGAGGTCCTCCAAATATTTGTAGTAGGTGGAACCATCTTCTTGAAGGTGATGATAGCAGAAGAAGATGAAATCATCCACTCATTTTAGAACTGCTTCGACTCCTTTTGATAGGTAGATGTGAACAATCATGTCTGCCACTGAGCTTAATATGCCTGGAGCTGGAGATATGCTAAAGTTAAGTCTATGGTCAAACACCACCTTCCCATCTATGCTTAGAGCAGTGAAAAGTCAATCAGTAGACTTTGTAAAAATAATGTGAAAGGCCGATTCAACATCAAAAACTGCTACTTGAGTTCTGGGGGGGAGCATCTGCAATGAACATCTAGCATGCTGAAAAGGTGCCCCAGTCATACTGAAAGTGCTTCATATCAATTTGAGAGTTTACCAAGGGTACAAGGGGGTTGTTGTGGGGAAAGGAATGGTCTACAGTAATGCACAATTTTTCTGAAGTATGTTCAATTACATTAAGAGGAGCTGTATGATAAAAACTGTATAATTGCTCTGCCAAGGAAGAAGGGATACCTTTGGACATGCATCCTGATTCTCGCTCCTTGGAGTCTTTAGACAAGATGAAGGCATGATGATTGGAGGATTGGTAGTGATTAGATGGAGAGAAGATGTGCTGTAATGTAAAGTTTTCAAGATCTAAAGAGAATCCAAATTTCAAACCATTGAGAATGTGTGAGAAATAGTCAAGGGACCCTGCTGATGTTAGGGCAGCCACCCAACAATGAACATGCAGGGGTGTAGCTATTAGAAAGAAGTGATCTGTCACGATCTGCACTAGTCCTAAGCTCTGGACACTCACCAGATCATCCCAACCATCCCAGGACAACAGGACCCTTGCCAACAACCCAAGGGACACATCCTCCATCAGCCCCAGCATCCCAGCACACCTCCCATCAGCCCCAGCAACCTGGTATAACTTTCATCAACCCCCCATCAATCCCGGTGCCTGCCTCATCCCGAAACCCCCTGATTGACCCTCCTATCCAGCCTACCGACCTGACCACCCACCAATCATCTGGCTTCCCATGTGACCACCCCAAAACACCCTGCACAATCACCTCTGACACCATTCAGTACCTTGGGTACACAGCTCCACGCACCAACCCTGATCGCCACCCCTGGGACTAAAACCTTCCTGAGCTGGTCCTGGACCTCACTATTTAAATCCGTAGATAGCACTCCGCTAAAGTAGTCTTAATATTACCTTTGCCCTTACTTTGTCGTACCACTGCCTCATATGAGCCTGTCTGTCTAATTGTCTGCCAATCTACTTCTTTTTCTTTGCTAAGTCTTCTGGTCTCTCTAAGTCTCTCTCTCGCTTTCTCTCTCTTTGCCTTAATCTCCTGGACTTTGTCTCAGTCTCCCAGTTCTTCTCCCTTCACTCCTGCATGCCTACCCCTTTACCCTCCTTGTCCCAGAACTTTGCCCGGAACCCCACTCACCCCCTGGTACTCCGTGCGCTCCTGGAGTATCCCACCCTGTCCTGGACTTCCTCCGGAGACCCCGTCCTCTGCCCAGAGCTGTACTTCCAGACATCAAGTCTGCCTAGTAAGGACCTGCTTGCAGTTGGAAGCCCCCATAGTCAGCGGAACCTGACATAATATCAAGACTCCCCCTTACCCCATTCTCAATGTCTACTTATAACTAAAACTACTACATGACTGGTGATGAGCCCCCGGTTTAGCCCCACGCATTTTAAGCCTTTAACGCACTAATACTGACCCAAGGCGGCAAGACTCCAG
>JAGGAT010000859.1:0-15912 GCA_017657195.1 Termitomyces sp. T70a | reverse complement strand
GCTGGGATTAAGCACTTGAGTTGTGAAGACCGAGGCCTTGACCGAACGCAGTGAGGTTGAGGCTGGGATTAAGCACTTGAGTTGTGAAGACCGAGGCCTTGACCGAACGCAGTGAGGTTGAGGCTGGGATTAAGCACTTGAGTTGTGAAGACCGAGGCCTTGACCGAACGCAGTGAGGTTGAGGCTGGGATTAAGCACTGAGTTACTTATACATACTTGGAGCCCTAACCGAACGAAGTGAGGTTTGGGTGGAGGCTGAGTTGGGGGGGGTTTGGGGGCGAAGCCCCCAACGAGCTATGAAATTTGTGCCGAAGGCACAAATCATAGCTCGTAGGAACCATGGTGGAAATTGGAGGCTAGTAGCATTGCATAGAACATTGAAATACACTTGATTTCAGTTAGAAAAAGCCTCACAAACTTTTATACTTTTTGTAGAAACGAGAGCTCTTTAATGCATTATGTTGCTCTGAATAAGAAACTTTTTTGGATTGTGTTATGCATGATGGTTTATACCATACACTATGGTACAGTATTTCTAGCATCAAGATCTGGAGTGCCAAGGATAGGAATCTCTGAAAATGTTGCTGTCTCACTTGCATATAGTACATCAACAATATAGTACATCAACAAGACAGAGCAGTAACAGAGGGGGCAGGATCTAAAATGGCAAAAAATCACCAGATTGTTTATTCTCTGCATATGTAGGAGAGTATAGCATTCCCTGGCTCTTGTAATTTATGTAGCCTCCAGAGCACCATGTATCATAGCACTATGTGCCCAACATGCTAACTTGAACAATTTAGCAAAATGAGTATACTAATGGCCACTGTCAAATTGACCTTTCAATGCCAGTACTACAGTGGCTATACTTGGTAACGACTATGTAATTGCATTTTTCTTTTGGATATTTATTGTAAATTCAACAAAAAAGGTTGGTTTGAGTTATTTAAGGTATGAAAATTGGACATATGGCCTGGCTAATTATTAATTTCTTTTTTCTAAGATTTGGGGTCTATCGCAGACACTTCACCACAGTCGTTCGGTCCAGAAACATAACCTTGGTGAATAGCTTTGATATTCACGTGATATATATCATATGACTACTCGTTGAACCATATCATAAACCCATCTGCTGTTTTCTGCACCGCATGTGAGTTGGGTCATTTCAAAGTGAGCATCAATCTTGACGACATCTACAGATTCTGAGTATCTTCCTCGGAATAAAATAAATCAAGTGCTGATGTCTGTCACCTTTGCAGCTAACGAGGCTGATTCTGCGGCTACCGCTCTACTTCAAAGTCAAGAAAGTCTTGATTCCGTTCTACCGACTACGCTTGATGTGCCAGACGATGGTTTTTATGACCTTGCTGAGCGGAGACTAGCATGGTGGGACTCGCCTCGTCTCAAGGCTTGGATGTTAGGAAAGGGCTATACATTCTACCAGCGGGTGTATTGCTCTTCTGGTGATCCATTGAGCACTGTTCGCCTGCATGGTGCTCGACGGCAAGATACATCTTTTCCTTACGCACATCACGGCGGACCAGCGGAAGATGTCAGCTTCAGTGCCAAGACAAGCCCACGAGTGCGTCTCGTTATTTTCTTTGCGTTTGTGACACGTTTAACTGTTATGCAGCAAATTGTTGGATATGCCCTGGATTCTGAAGGAAGACATGTTGCTATAAAAGCAGTTTTGTCAAGAAGCGAAGAATATCGTATTCTCAAATACCTTCAAAGCGAGGGTGTATCCAAGTCGGTAGACAGTTTTCACAATATTATACCCATCCTCGACATTATCGCATGCGAAGGTCATTGGCTTGCCATCATGCCTCGGTCAGTGCCTTTGTTGCTCTCACAGTTCTCAATAAAACGAACCGTTCATGACGTTCAGATGGGGCTCCTTTCCTTTGCGACCAGGCTATCAGAATATGAAAGAAGTATTTCACTTCATCCACTGTCTCTTGAAGGTTAGGCGACATTGTTATCATCACAGACAATCCATGACTTTACTATCAGGGTTTACACTTTCTCCATTTGCACAGAATAGTTCATGGAGTGCGTCTTTATGTATTCAAAATACTTGATGATATTGATCAGGATGGCCTCAGGACATTAAGACAGATAACATACTTGTCAATCACATCGATAGCTCTGATGATTCCCGTAACCCCCATCGAGCATCTCTGCGTACTCAGGGGAAGTTGACCTATGCATTATTTGACTTTGGTCATTCAACCATGTTCCCGCAATCTGCAGATATCAACGAATGTCGACTTCCGAGCTCCATCTCTTTCCAGACCCACCCGTCGCAGCGTCCAGATGATACTCATCAGGGGGAAATCGATTTCAACCCATTTGCATTTGATGTTGGTATGTTGGGTGTCCTCTTTTGCGAAGAGTTCCAGGTGAGTTGACGTATTACTATCATTGTTTGACTCAGCATCCGATTACTACATAGCACCTTACAACTTTGGCGCCGATGTTGGCGCCTCTTTTCGACATGATGACAACGAGAAATATCTCAAGGCGTTTCACAGCTTTGGAGGCCCTTGCATTCTTTGAGGAACAGGTTCAACCCCTAACAATTGGACTAGAAAAGATTTTTTGTCGTCCACGGAGTTTATATGAGTATGCCATACGATATGATGAATTTGACCGTTGGCAGGACCTCGACACTGAATTCATCGAAAAATGGGCCAAATTTCGTGAACCGCCTATCCCTTTTCGCCTTCGAATCCTACAGATATTCTGTGGACGTCCTTGGCGATGGCGTCTCGTTAATTATATTCGCAGACTCGGTCAATTTGTCAAGCGAGGTTGTCGTCTATTGTTACCCCTATTTTGAAGTGTAGTACCCTAGCATTCTATAGTCCAGTAGAGGGTGAGATTATGACGCTGCTCCAAGAAGTTTATTTTTAAGGCTTTTAAGGCTTGGATAACACGACTTGCGAATTTTGGGCAATGTTCATGATTGTTGAAAGGACTCCCGACAACAGATGTATTGGAGGGGGTAAACGCGTAGTCTAAATGTATGCGAAGTGTTGTGGAGCTACATTATAGAAACAAGTCAATGATAAAAATGAGCTTATGTGTTTACGTACATCAGATATAACGGAGCCAAATGCATATTTATATCATAGTGCGAAAAGTGTCGCGTATACAGATGGTAGTAGAAGGCATTACTCAATACCTCATGCAAGTGCATGGCATGCCACACACCCTAGAGGATACTCTAGTGAGAATGATGAAGACCTTTATTTGGGATGAATAAAAATGCCCAATAAATGAGAAAACACCTGTATACCCCCATAAACAAGGGGGGCCAAGCCATCCTCGACATCAGGGCAAGAAACAAGGCAATAGGTGCTATGTGGCTGAAGACCTACCTTGGTTTTGGCCCAGACTGGCTGCTCTGGACCCTAGTAGCAGATGCCCTATACGCTATATTCCTCCCCAAAGCAGAAAGCCATGTAGAACCATAGAACCCAGAGTATGAATAAACCCCTTCCTCCAAACATGGAAGCCAATAACTAAAAGAAGTGCAGGCCTGAGTAACAACCTGCTAGAACTCTGGCAGTTAGCAAACAAATTCAGAGTCAGACCTAGGGCCTCACTTTTGGAAAAAAAAAAAACATCCTTTGAAACTGCCCCATATGGCTCCACAGCGATGTGGACAGAAAAATCAGGTACCTCAACAATGGTCCCAATTTATGCCTGAGAGACAACCATGGTATCATTTCTGTAGGTGATGTTAAGAAACTAGTGGCTTACCTCTCTGCTGATAACCACAGACCCACAGACAAGTGCAAATGTAAGGCACTGCAGGCATCAGATTTTATGATCACATGGAGGCCTTGAAGGCGGTTTTCTCTACATATGAAAAAGGGCTTTCAAAGCCTTTGGAGGTTTGCGGTTAGCCACCCAAATCCTTTTTAAGCTAAGATCGGGAAACCATCTCATGCTCGATCCTTTGTTCCGAATCAATTGACTGAATTTCTATGGGCTATATAAAGCATTGCAACTTCCAAAACTAGTCCTCACTGCAACCCTTCAAAATAACAATAATGGTGGTACAGACCTCTCGAGTCACCTCAAACTTGGAAAATATGAACAACTGCTCCAATTGCCGGTGATTTTACCAGTATTCTGAGCACTTCCAAGAGGTTCAATTGTTTCAAATTGCCAGTAATTTCATTGAAAATTCTGAACACTTCCAGGAGGTTCAATAGTATCATTTCATGAGTACATACATGTGAGGAAGGTCTCTGCAAGAATTGAAAGATCACAACAGAGTTTCTGTCCAAGAATTACATACACATAAATCAGTCCAACAAACCTCCTCCACCAGTCTTTTGCTCTTCTGTATCTGTTGGTGCTCCCCAAAGATTAGAGCTTGATTCATCAATGGCAGATGAGAGAGTGACAGGAGGAGCAGGTGGGGTAACGTGCCAATGCCCTGTATAGTTCAGGGGTGGGATATAGGATGAAGGACCAGAAGCTTGGGACATGTAATAGCCATAAGGATATGCTCCAGAATTTGAGCTGTGCCAATGATGAGGATCAAAAGTCTATGGGTTACAATAGTAAGGAAATGAGCCAGGGGAGTAGTAGGCTTGAGATGGGTATCCATATATGGCAGCATAGGGAGGTGGTGCATACAAAATCTGCTCTCATCGATAATTGGCATTCTCTCAAGAAGGCTGCAAGTGAGGCACATGTTGCTGATCACCACAATATTCCTGCAGTGTGGGGCTGGGGCGACTGCTGTATGGCACAAGTGGACAACTGTCAGTATGCAGGTAGAAGGGTGGCCTCAAACTGACATCAACTTCTAGGTTGGGAGCATCACCTGGCCAGTGGGAACAAGCTGGCATTGGCATGGTGTCAGGGCGACCTCCGGAGGTTGTGGCTAATCACACAACTGGCAGAGGGGAATCCAAAGTATATTAAAGGTAAATATAACAAGAATAGTAAGTGGGTAAATACCTGGCAGAGGGGAATCCAAAGAGAACAAGTCTAAGGATCCCTCTGCCAGAGTCCGAGAAAATAAACATAGGTCACGTGTCCGGTGGCTGTGCTAGCTCTGGACTAAACTCCGGTGGCTGTGCCAGCTCCGGACTAAACTCCGGACTAAGAGTAAGTAATCAATGGAATAATGTAAGTATGGGGACACCGGGGAGAATAGATATAACAGAGGAAAAGGAGGGGGAAGGGGAGTCCCCTGACATCACCCCCCCTCTAGAGTGCGGCGACTCGACGCATGGGATAAAACAGGTCCCGGACTGCCTGGTCGGTTGGGGAAACGGGGTAGATGCCTCGGATGGCGCGGGGGGCATCAGGGTATGTGCGGTGGAACTCCCGCACCAGGGTGGGTGCGTGGACATTGTCGGCGGGCTCCCAGGAGATGTCTTCGATACCGTAGCCTTTCTACTTGACCTTGTACTGTAACTTGTGGTGGAATAGACGGCTGTCCAAGATCTTCTCCACCTCATACTCTGGGCTGTCGGCAGCTAGGACCGGGGGCGGTGGCGGCGGAGCTTGTTGGCCAGGAATGGGGTCATCCGGGGCCGGCAGGAGTTTGACTACATTGAAGACCGGGTGCAGCTGACGCATTCCGGGGGGCAAGCGGAGTCGGTAAGCCAAGGGGCCCACCTGTCTTTCCACTACATACGGCCCCAGTTGGCAATGAGACAGCTTCCGGGATGGCCGTGTGGTGGCAATATCCAACCCGTCCAGGTATACGCGGTCCCCGGGCTTGTACGTGGGCGCCGGAAGTTGTCCGCGGTCATAGTACCGGGCCATGTCGTCCTTTGCCTTGGTCAGGGCGGCCTTGGCCTCCTCCTGGGCTTCGCGCATCCGATCCATGAACTCGTTGACGGACTCATTCTCTGACCGACATCCCGGAGGTTCGAACCCCATCCGGGGGTGGCGTCCAGTGTCCAGGAGGAACGGGGAGACCTTGGTGGCGGAGTGAACGTGGTTGTTGTACTGGAACTCCGCCTCCGGAAGGAGTTCATCCCAATCGTCTTGCCGCTCGTTGCAGAACAGCCGGAGGTACTGCTCGAGCTCCTGGTTGACCCGCTCCGTCTGGCCGTCGGACTGGGGGTGGTACGCAGTGGAGGTGTGGAGTTTGATGTGGAGAAGTCGGTAGAGCTTGCGGGTGAACTCCGCTACGAACTGCGGGCCTCGGTCATCTCACGATGTGTTACAGTGTCACTGGTTCCTTGGAAACATGTTCCTCACATTTCTCTTCCTTAATTGTGATGCATCAATGAGGCGTCCTATTCTCAGGTGGATCTTCTGCCTCTTCATTGCCAGCAGGATAAGATGTTTCCGTCTCTACTTCTGATAATGCCCAATGAGGCATTCCACTGGTGTTAGCTTGCCACCATGTGGTATTTTGACACTTCTTGTAGTTCTGCTGGGATTCATTTGCCTGTCTAAGCACATTCAGAATTGCTTCCACAATGTCTAGTGCTCATTGATGCAGTACTGCATTGTAGTCTACTAATTCAGCTGGTGTGGCTGTTGATGTTGCTGTTCCTCAGGCTAGCTTATGCTTTATATACTCATTGAGCTCTAGCTCAAAAATGTGCATAAAAAGTTTGATGTATTCCATCAAATCAACCCTAGGTACAGACTGGCCTCTATCAGCCAGTAATTGTAAATGCTTTACGATGTAAAGCTGCAGACACTTTTGTGTTGATTCTTTTCTGACCATTGGAAATGGTCTAGTACCAGCTGAAGCTGGACTAACAAGGTCAAAAGCGACCTTCCACCCTCCTTTTTGTCTGAGGAGTCTAGTTCAGACGCTATGTCCAGAACTTTTCCAGGACTCTTGCACTTCACTGGTGGCTCGTGACCACTCCTTCTTGGCCTCTCCACAGTTGGAGGCACTGGAGGTGCCTCTTCTTCCACTATCTCCATATACCCAGTCACTGTGGCCAGAGTCACTTCCTGTGGGATTGTTGTCTGCTCCGACAACACTTCCTGTCCTCGCTTAGCCCCTTGGTTGGGCTTCATCATCTGGAATGGGGTGCTATGCGCTAGCGTGCTACCCTGTGTGGTATCTACATCTGGTGCAGATCTGCCCATTGCCCCTGCTGAGAGTGTAGTATTCTTGGGCAAATTTGGGTAGATCAGTAATACTAGATTCATCACTGGAAGTGATGACCCTGAAGAAACAATTTATCCCCTGATCTAGAACCAGGGTTCAGGATCAATTTCATCTATAATATGGATAGACTACCAGGCATTTCAAAGCTCTTGCTCATATCAAGCATCACTTTGTCATCCTGTTTTGGTGGGGGCTGGTATTTCAACACTGAAGACGTCTCAGAGGGTTTGGAGCCAACAGCTGGCTCCGAAGGACCTGGTAGTTGGCCAGGTAGATCAGCCATGAGAACTTGTTGTCAACATGGCAGAAAAGAAGTCATGAAGTTTGATGAGCATGATGATAGTTGCCTAGTGTGGTAATGAGAGCCCAGGGTCTAAAGCCAATAGCAGAAGATTCAAAAAAATGTAGCTATTGGCTACAGATAGAACAATCTTGCGTGTTTCATGCAGTAGCTGAATCAGACTAAATTATTAGATTAGACTAGATATGTTGTGAATACAAGATGTTGTCCTTATATAACCTACAGACACATGTCAATGGCGTGCATCAGGCCTAAATAAAGTAGAATATGTGCTGGGCATGCAATGGATATACTACAGGTAATCTCATGGTTACACTGGGTAAAGGTAGAATCACATGTTTATGTAATTTTATTTATATACTGCCAAATCTGGAACTTTTGAGTTGTCAGAAACCTGCCCTAAAGTTAAGGTTTATTAAATTGTAAGTGCATGTAACTTGTGAATTGACAAATTGAACAATGCACAGCTACAGTATATGTGATTGTTTGTGATTAGCTGTGGCTGTGCATAAGATTGTGACTTCTTCCAGATCATTTTACCACCTCCAGATTACTGGAGAACTTGTGCATTGGTCAACACCAACATCTGCTGTCCAGAGGTACCTCCACAACCAACCTTGTTCAATTTCAAGAGGCCTGTTTTTTCTACTATTTCTTCTGCAGCTTCCTATATCTTGGACAGTTCTGTGCTGTCCTCTATGCCTCCACCTCCAACTCCTCATCACTGTTCAAAGTGCCAGGCATCAGTGATGATCAACAAATGCTGCCCAAGGATCTCACAGTAAATTTCAGGTCTAACTTGGTTTGTAATATCCAGAGCATTGAGTGCAAAGATCTGGATGGCAATCACA
Organism: Termitomyces sp. T70a; assembly: GCA_017657195.1. NCBI lineage: Eukaryota > Fungi > Basidiomycota > Agaricomycetes > Agaricales > Lyophyllaceae > Termitomyces > Termitomyces sp. T70a. Next base: position 7,646 of record JAGGAT010000859.1, on the reverse strand, counting down.
AGGTTTTACAACATTGTACAGGAAATTTTTTGTGTGTGAACTTTCACTGGGTGGGCAACATGGGTGTAGGAGGCTGTTGATGAGGATTGAGTCTCAGTGATTATCAAGGAATCTTGGATACTTGAAGGGCACAAACTGTTGGAGGCTCATCTGATTAAGAATGTCAGAGTACTCAGATTCCTGAGATTGTGGGATATTCAACTTTGCTATACTCAACAAGTACATACTGGGAATGTTTACAAGCTGGCTCTGCAATAACCAAGCACAGAAAAAAGCAGCGAGTCATCCAGTTGGTACTCACCTCCTAAAATTAAAAAGCTATCTGAAAGTCTCAAGTGTGTTCTCAACTATGCAAAAGGTATAGTTGTATTTGTCTGGCAGTTTGATCCTAATGTTGGTACAGGTATCAAGTATTTGCATGAACACAATTACATGCATTGTGACATATTTGCAACCAATCTCATGTTACATGAAGCTAAGTTTGAAGAGCCAGTCAATGCCCATTCACAATCAGTCATCCATATTCTTAAGAATGCAAGATGCAGACATGGCCTTCTGATCAATTTTGACTATGGATCTTTCATCAACCCACACATTCGGGATCCATTAGCCACACCAACAGACTTCCAAGAAGATTCAGAAGATCCAGAAATTCAAGATGAACCCTTCACAGCTAACCATTCATCCGCTTATAATATCTTAGTCAAAGTCAATGATTTTGGTGTCAGAACAGTCAGTTCATATTTATAAATAAACACATGTGGAATGCATTGCATCCCAAGTCAAAAACTGCATGCAACTCTCTGGAGAATTGTTGCAACAGTTTTATTGAAGCACTCAAAGATGTCATTCTCAATGCACCACAGACCACAGAAAACAGTGTGAAAGCAATGAGCCAGAGTGGTATGTCTTATTTTTCAGGGCCAGAGGATACTATGGTTGGTACAAGCAATTATATGGACTAAACATTGAGCAAAAGGTCTGCAAAGAGGGCTCAACATACTTGACAGAACTATGTAGATGTTTGAATCACTTGCTGTTACATCATATTATGCAATCACTCAAATTTCACTTAGATATGTACCAATAGTTCCATTGTTTTTTTTTTGAATAATTGCATGTTTTATTTGTTTGGTTATTCATTGTAAACATGGGTTCCAAGATAAGGAGCATTTTTGGAGGCCTCTGCATGGACAAGCATGTATACCCATCAAGACTTTAATGGCTATTTCCAATTCAATGCTATGGTTTTAGCAGATGTTGGGTCAGGAACAGTAGGCCCAAAGTCTTATTCAAATTGTGTTACATGCAAGAGCTTGCATGGTTTCTCCATGTAACATTCTTTGCAGTTTTTTAGTCATGCAATGGCCTTGCACTTACACTACCACAGCCAACAGTCAGGTCAGTGCAGAGTTACTTGCTTGCTGCACATCAACAGTCTGACACTTCTTCTCAGAGTAGTAACCACAGTTTTCAGCAGTTACTCAGTTTGTTTTCATGCATTACTATTCTAAGAAGTAAGGTGACTTCACAGTTGTCAGGTTCTGTCATGACCCACACTAAGTCCCAAACCCAGACACCCACCAGATCATCCCAACCGCCCCGGGACAACAGGACCCTCGCCCACAACCCAAGGGACACAACACCTCCCATCAACCCTGGCACCCTGGCATAACTCCCATCAACCCCTCACCAAGTCCGGCACCTGCCCTCACCCCAAAAACCCCCAATCAACCCTCCTACCCAATCTACCAACCCGAACACCCACCAATCATCTGGCTTCCCATGCGACCACCCTTGGATGCCCCGCACAATCATCTCTGATGCCATTCAATACCTCGGATACACAGCCCCGCACACCAACCCCGATTGTCACCCCTGGGCTAAAACCTTCCCGAGCCGGTCCCAGACCTCCCTACTTAAGTCTGCAGGTAGCACTCCACTACAGTAGTCTTGATATTACCTTTGCCATTACTTTGTCGTACCTCCGATTTGTACGAGCTCGTCTGTCTAACTTGTCTGCCAATCTATATCTTCTTTTCTCTCCAAGTCTCCCGGTTTTTTCTTAGCCTCCTTCTCTTTCTTTGCCTCAGTCTCCCGGACTTTGTCTCAGTCTCCTGGTTTTTCTTATCTCACCTCTGCACACCTCCCTTAGCACCTCCCTTGCTTCCGGACTTCACCCGGAACTCCAACACCCTCTCGCTCATTCCCCAGTACTCCGTGCACCCCTGGAGCACCTCCCACCCATTTGGACTTCCTCCAGAACTCCTGCTCTCTGTCCGGGACTACTCCCTCAGACGTCGAGTCCGCCTAGTAAGGACCCGCTTACAGTTGGAAGCCCCTGTAGTCAGCAGAACCTGTCAGGTTCTGCTGACCTGAGGGCCTTTCCTAGTAAGCAACAACCTTACAAGGTGCAAGCGAGTGCCAAACTATGTAAACGTAGTGTCAAGGGCTTTGGAACAAGTTCCGGGGCACGAGATGATGGTGGAGTGAGTTTCAGGGATGGTGAGCTTACTCCAGAGTTGACAGTGAGCGAGGTGGTTGAGTGGACGGAAAAAGTCCCAGGGATGAGATGGAGGTGAACTTAATAAGGTGAAGTGTGTGCCAGTCGATGATGTGCATGCTGGAGTAGTGACTAAGGCAAGCATGGAAGAGATGGAAACAATCACAGAGAGATCAGACAGAGAGTCCAAACACAAATAGTTATTGGCAATATCAAGACTAAGGTACAATGGGAGCCATTTATGGTCCTTATATAGGCAGAAGAGAGCACTGTCTATGAAGGGTTTTGGGGGGGTCTGGGGATTGTATGTGTGGCAGCAGAGCAGAGGACAGTTGTATTGAGATTGCACAGGTGGTCTGCAAGATTGACCAGAGTTCCAGTGGCAGTGCAATAAGTGACAGCTGGGCAACTTGTATGATGGCTAGGTAATCTGTGCAATGTGTGGACAGCCTGGAGTGATGCAGGGTGGCTGGGTGATCCACGTGATGGCCCCAGGGTGATGCTTGATGGTCTAGGAGTGCATGTGGATGGTAGCATGTGGGGTGCATGATGGTGGCATATGGATGGAGGGCTGTGGCGGGGTCATTTGGAGTGGTCCTGGGGAGGGTCAGGGTTCTGGGGGTTGTTGGAGGGCTTTTAGGGGATAACAGGGGAAGAGTCGTAACAACAGTTATTAGCAGATGAGCTATTATCTCATCTTTTACTGCAGATTCTAGACAAAATTCTTGTGTATAAGTTTGAAATAAACTAGCAAGTTTGTCATCACAGTAAGCAATAACCAGTAAATTCAGGTGTTCCTTGAACTTAACTACACCTTTTGGTACCAGAATTCTATTAGAGTAGTTGTATTTTTTTCACGCACCCTTCCACCTCTCTCTTTTATTTTTGATCTTTATTACATTTTAATCTTCTTTTGAGCTACATAGTGTATAGCCATAACTTCAGTCTGATTGCAATCAAATTACATGATGAGTTGCAAAGGAGTAGTTATTGACCTATCAGTTTGGTTGACTAACAAGCAGCTGACTCTGAAAGAGGTGGTATCACATTTGTTCTGTAATTGACAGAAAGCCAGAATGTAAGTCAATCAAGAGTGTCATTTGCTTTTTCCAGTATAGTGAACAAAATTATCTTGGATATATTGCCCATACTGCAAAAAAAGATTTTTGAGGAATTTGACTGCTGCAGAAATTCCAGAAGAACACATGAAAAATGAACATCATGAAAAATTAGTTGTGCTGGTTGCAAATGGTTAGACTGATTACTTCTGGATCTTTTGAGCTAATTCTTTGCTAAAGATAAAGTTTACATATCACTTCTAATACACATGGAAAAGTTGTGTTGCCCAAATCAAGGGTGCAGCATAAAAGAGGATAATCAAGAAGCTTGGGAGTTTTATATATGTCAAACTCATCACCCAATGCTGAAGAAGAGTGTGCTATCAGGATTGAAACCTGATGAAGATCAAGATCTCAAATTAAGCACTTGAGTTGTGAAAACCAAGGCCTTGACCAAATGCAGTGAGGTTGAGGCTGGAATTAAGCACTGAGTTACTTATACATACTTGGAGCTTTAACCAAACAAAGTGAGGTTTGGGTGGAGGCTGAGTTGGGGGGGGTTTGGTGGCGAAGCCCCCAACAAGCTATGAAATCTGTGCCAAAGGCACAGATCATAGCCCATAGATTTTGTGCAAGGACAATTAGATTTGTAATCCACTCCAGAATACAGACTTCCTGGATGACCTACAGAATGTCAAAAGATGTGTTTGAATTGGTTGAAACACAGACTTTTCCAATTTATCTATTGCATGTTACAACAGTCCAATAGATTGCATACTTTCTGGACTGTTGACAAGGTTATTTTTAGATGCTCCACTATAAGAATGTTCTTCTTACTGTTACATTCAGATATCACAGCTCAGTGATAATGCCTCCCCTAAAAGATCTCACTGTTAGCTCCTGGCATATTGTTTTGAGCCCACTGATCATCCTGATTGTGTCCAATGTCCTTGGGGAAATTCTCTGTCCAGGTGACTCATCAGTATCCATTGATGACTACTTCACCCATCATTGTACAAAACCTGTCCAGTTTGACAAAGGCATACAGTCTCTGATAGCCAGCTTTACTTCCAATCTGATAATCATTACAATGACATTCTCCTTGGCTCTCTGCACAAACAACAGGATGGGTGGGAGACTTTGACAGGGAGTCTAGTCCAACTTTCCCTTAGCAGCATGAATGTTCAGTACTCAGTAGCAAGATATGTTTGCTGACATACAGGGAGTCATCAGTTCTTCCTTCTTACATCTAAAAAAGGCCCATGAGCTAAAATTACAAGCTGAAGTCACAAGCTGAAGTCAACAGCTGAAAACAAGCAGCCAAAACAAATACTGCTATACAAATGCATCTTAAAAAGTGGAGAAATCTAGTCAAAATCCAGGCAAAATATAGGCAAAATCTAGGTGCAAATACATATTTTCTCTTTGGAAAATTTTACCTGGTCAGTGCACCAAATATCATGGATCTGATGTAATGTGAACATGGGAATGTTGTTCTGGTTTATTTTTTTCTTCTCCTTCCTCCAATTCACACTTTGCTTTGGTATGATGTGACTCATTTCCTGAATTTCTGTATTACTAATATAATATTTTATAGTTTACATCAGTTCTTGATCTCAGCCATCTGGTACCATGCACACTGAAATTTGGAATATTCAACTTTGCACAATCTCAAGAATTTCTGGCTTTTTCAAGTTGTACCTTGTAGTAGCCTCTGCAGTTTGATTTGTTAAATTGCCCATATCAACTGTACTTCTCAGGACTCATGGCTTCAGTGCACAGCTTCTTAAGGATCCCTTGCTATTATTGCACCAGAGCTGTGAATGGAATGATGCTGGTCAGCTGGCACATGTTGTCTTCAGCCACTTCCTAGCTGACTTTTTGTCTGCTCATTTCTCAGACATTAAGACATTAAGGCTCATGATGGACTTGTGGCTGTGTTAATTCATGAAGGAGAGCAGATAGTCACTTCATCAAACTCTCAGACTATTCCCTATTTACTGCTTGGAGGAGATTGTCTTGTGTATCTACATGATAATCACTGCTATGCAGATGATGACCCACTTTTTTGGCTCTAGCCCTTCATTGAAAATCTCCTGCATCTCCCTCTTATCTGACTCCCTCCTGAATCTGAGCATGATCCTCTCATTATCATGTGATAGCTTCCAGAGGTCCAAGAATTCATCATTGAGCACTCTATTCTCAATGGCCTAGGAAAGCTAGATCCTTCCTGTGTGGCCTGTCTCCATCTTGTATGTTTACCATACATTGAGCAGGCTTGTCACCCTGAATATCAGTCAAGCACACTCTTTTAAGAATATGCAATGACAGCCATGAATCTTTAGATCATCTAACCAGCCTTTCAATGACATTTGCAAGAGCATGGTTATGCATATAAAAGATCTAGCAAACAATTCTGGAGTTGTGAGTGTTGATTGATTGGCATGACAGCTTTCAACCCTGAGTAATAAGTAAGGCATCCTATACAGGGAAATTAGCTAGAGTTGTCAGATGTTTTACATTCAATGTTGGTATATGCAAAGATTTCTATAAGGCTGGTATCCCTGTCTACCTAATTCACAACTTTATGAAACTGCATGGAATGCACATCAAACAGATCCTCACTCCCCTAATTCCTGACAAAATGATCACTTCCACACTCACTGTCAAGTACAACACTATATATACAGGGTTAGCTACATCATCCAAAAAATACTGCTCCATAAGGCAGTTTACTCATATTTTCCATGGGTATGCAAACCTGTTTAACAAGCATCATGTCTGACCACATACTAAGTGTTTACCTGAACTCACACCTTTTCAAACTCAAGCTCATGCTATGCAATACTCTCCTTGTAAGTTTATTTATTGTTTTATCCTCAACTTAACTTGTTCTTACTTCCTGAAAGATGTGCAGCAAATAAAGAAAAAAATTGATTTATATGCACCCCATGGCTACAACAAATTTGAAGACCCTGTTGACCCTATTTTTCCTTCAGCAATCCCAGCTTGGTGAGATGCTCTTCATCAAGTGGAGCATTCCCAGATGAACTTTGTTGAACTGGATATTTTAGGCTCTGATTATGGCTATGCCTTTCCAGAACCAGCTTCTTTTATTGCCTATGAAAAGAGGGCATGGTGCAATATTGCCCTCTGTAGTTGGATTATGGAGTATGGAGTATAAAAGAGATCATTATAGGGTCATGTATTTGACTTCTAGTATGCTTATTTAGTGATAGTTCATGTGTAACTTAGTTACCTTATTCTATGCATTGGAACCAAGCCAAGAAAGGTAATCTGTAATAGCAGCTGGGCAGAGGAATTTAAACTCATCAAGGCACATCTGACAACCAAATGTAGCTGGGATATCCTCCAACTCACATGCAAAGTGCTTATTCAGGTCTGCCACATAAGCCTGAAGTGTCAAAGCAGCTTCAAGAGCCTTGTGGCAGACTAGCTTGAACTCAGCATCAGTAGACAAATCATTGAGGTCCTCAACATCACCACCATTCATTATCCTAGCCTGTTCACTTTCAAAGATATCAGTAGGAAAAACATCACTATCATAATGATCAATGGCCCAGTTCATGAAATGAGCACAATAATGAGCTTTGAAACATTTGATAATTCCAGCTTTAGCAGGTTAAACATGTGTAGTCAGATTTGGACTGAACTTCTCAACAACATGAATGTTGGTGAGGTCATCAGGCAGTATATGAGCACTAAAATTATCCTGGAAAAGCAGAAGCAGGATTGTTTGCCCATCATGATGCAGTTTTGCATCCCAATTTTTTTTGGATCCATTCTTGATAGAGAACTATTGTCATCCAAGCTTTTGTATTGTTATAATAATGAATGAAATCCAAGCTGGGCACCTGGTTTTCTTGATTGAATGCATGAGGTTGTTTGGCTTTTCCAATGACAATCGAAAAGAAAAAGCACTGCAGGCACTGGAAAATGTTTCCATTGGAAAAAGTGTAAAAGAAACATGTTATGCCATTTCTTTGTCAGCTTTTTCTTTTGGAAAAAGGCATTTTCCATTGTCTAATGCCTTTTTCCCTTTGAAATATGTGCCCTGGAAATGG
>JAGGAT010000858.1:0-15921 GCA_017657195.1 Termitomyces sp. T70a | reverse complement strand
CTGGTAACTCGAAAATCTCATGGGGTATGGAAGGTTATGGGATATCAGGGATATGGATTAGGAGGGGTTCGACTGTACTACATCATCTACTGGTGGACCGTATGGAGGATACACTGGCAATACATTAGGCATTACGTTCTACTGGCGGAAACATGATTTATTAATATACTGGCGGAGGTATATGGAGCGGAAATATATAGAGGATATGCACCGGTGTTGAGGAACGACTTATACAAGACACAGATACGTAATTCTTATATCTATTTATTTTATTTCGGGACTTACTGAGCGCGCCACCATATGTGGGGCGCGATCGGTATTTACCAATCTTTGCATGCAAACCTTATTTTTTCGCGTAGATAAATCTAGGATACACAAACGCTACCCTCAGACGACCATATACTTGTTGGAGTGACTGAGGGTGAGCTGATTCATTTACTACGTACTTTACATTAGACTAACCAGACCCTGTAGACTTACGTATAACTCTACAGGTAATAAACTCAGTCGACCATATACTTATTGGAGTGACTGAGGACTTACGTATAACTCTACAACCGGCAATGCATTATTGGTTACCATGTCTAATCAGACAATGTAATGCATAGCCATACCTGTATCTGGTGACATCTGTACCTTAGCCCCAGCCTTTAGCTCTGTAATGTGACTTGCTGGCAGCAAAAACAGAATATCATCATATCACCTCAAGCTGGGGCTTGTACAGCAAACTGTAAGCCAGGCCGTGAGCGCTCAGCCACCACGAAAACTGGCTTGGTTTGGCTTGGCCTCAGTAGGTTTAGGCTTCAAGCCGGAGTTGTTGAAACACCAACATTGAGGGTAATGGACCTCACTAGACAAAATTACTAGCTGGAAGCAGGGAAAGTTCACGTTAAAGGAAGAGTGAGGGATAGACACAGGAACAGAGAGGTGACCAGAGTAGATCCGGATAGATATCTAGTGATTCTCGGACCAGGTGTAAAGGTCACAAAAATGGTGAGAAGAGGCACAGGATCGTGTAATGGTGGCCAGCGAAAAATTTAGGGCACGTGAGCCACCTAGGGTCCTTCAGCTATTCGCGATTATGGAGGTCAAGCGCCAAGATGATGGCAGGAATGCAGTGACGGAACCAATGAATCGGTGGCCAAAGCGATGGAGATCAAACGAGTGGTCACAGGAATAGTGGCTGAAAGCGATCGGGATGAGGACCCAGACTTTTCGCCGTGGTTGAAAGGTTGAAGAACGGCGAGGCCGAGGCAATACCAAAAAGACGGTGAGACAATATAATATAAGTTCATAAGGTCGGACGCATATCTCAGTCTCTTGTTCCATTTTCAGTATACATATTGATTGTGACGTATTCCATGCGCGTGTGTCATGTGATTGGGCGAGTGCGTGACCAATGGTCTGGATGGACAGGGCTGGAGTATGGACAGGAACATGTCAGGATTTGACTTATTACATAAATCAGAAAAACCAACAATGTTATTACTATCTGTCGAATACAAGTCCTCTTAGTCCGTAGTTTCCAATATTGAATATAGAATGATAGACTGGGTGAGTAAAACATCAAATAGGGTCATGTAATTTAGGGGAGGTTAACATAGTTCTGACAGAACAGGTGTTATTATGTTACTAATGATGATATCTATTTACGCCATAAATGTAATAGCTTTGGTCGCATCGAACGATACGCCACGGTAGACATAGTGTTAATTCTGGGTATCACGATCAAGTGATGATATATCGTGAACTCAAAGTTCACTCATGAGCCTGTTTCTTTTTGTGAACCCCTGAATTGAGACTGAGCTTTTTACAGATAAGCGGAAAGTACTTTTTAAGCGCTTTGCTCTCTGGATACTCATCTATCGTGCTTTATGTTACATCGTACGTCGCTTAAAATAAGTTATCTTCATACTTCAGAAAGGAACATTGCAATGGATTAAATGTGTTGGTTGCAGTATCTGGACAGCGTGAACCTAAACCTCCAACCAGATCGATCTGCTAGATAAAGTTTGTTCGCAATTAAACCCCACATTGATATCCATACTGTATCTCGCTGTGGCTAGGCTTTGGTGCTCCTAGCTTTGAATGATTCAATTATGAAATGGTCCAGGGTGATGGAGGCCCAAATCTGTGTCTTTTATCGATTGCATTGTGTTTCAGGGTGTATACAGAATGATTTTTTCCCTTTAAAACAGGACGTTATGTGCAGACTCCTGCAGGAAATTTGGCCGCAATGACCACTGACCTTTTGGAATCCGTGTTTGTCTTACCCGATACCCTTGCGGAATGGCCCTGGAAGCGCAATATCAATTCACTCTCAGGCCTTCATGTCGAAGTAGAAGCGACAGCGTGGATCCAGAGCTTCCTCCATGAGTTCACACCCCGTGTGCGACGATTATCTGATATTGGAAACCACCGTGAGTCTAATTTTCTTGCCTACCCGAGAATGGTATAGGTAATGTCGTATTGCTTGTTAGATTTGCTCTCTTCTCTCGCCTATCCTTTGGAAGACGAAGGTAATTTCCTCGTCAATCCTTATCTCCGCTGGTTGTTGATATATGCAGACGTCTTCCGTGTGAGCGCGATCTCATGAATTGGTTTTTCTTATTCGATGAAAGCACTGACCTGGCAACGCCTCAAGAAGCTCAGCAAATGGCCGATTTAGTCATGGATGTTATACGCAATCCTGACAAAGCAAGGCCAGCTGGGGAGTGGATTATGGGAGAAGCTACTCGACAGTAAGCCACAAGTCGGTTTAAAAGGTTGCGAAAATTGATATTCATGGACTTTCGTTTAGATTTTGGAAGATGTCATCAAAGTGTGCATCCGCCAGGCACAGCGTCGCTTCATTGAGGCGCTTGACAGATATACTGTCTCAGTTGTTCAACAGGCTCAAGACCGAGCTCAATCCTTCTACCGCAATATTGACGAGTACTTTGCTGTCCGCCGTGAAACAGTTGGGGCATGGCCGTCATTTGTAGTTCTGGAATTTTCGCTCGATCTTCCGGACGAAGTCTTTGAGGATCCTGTTATTCAAAGGCTCGCTACTATCTGCGTTGATCTGATAATTATCAGTAATGTAAAGTTACAGTTTCTCCTCTGACTTTTTCGCTCTCATTTTGAATAGGATATCTGTTCTTACAATGTCGAGCAAGCCCGTGGAGATCCTGGCCACAACCTCGTCACTATCTTGATGCACCATGAAAACCTTGATTTGAATGGAGCAATGAGGTGGATTGGTAATCACGCCTCGAAGCTCGTGCGCGATTTCTTGAAGGAGTTGAAACATGTGCCATCTTTTGGCGAAGAGTTTCAAGATGACCTGGACCGTTACCTATATGGCATTGCTAACTGGGTCAGGGGAAACGATTCCTGGTGCTTCGAGGGTGGCCGGTACTTTTTGACTGACGGAGTAGAAATCCAGAAGAGTAGAAAGGTCGTCCTACTTCCTCGGTCAGTGCCCTACTTCTAAAAGTGAAGTGTTCTCATACCTATCTATTACTCAGAGTTGAGAATCCAGCAGAGTAGAACGATGAAATGCTCTGATATATATCAATTACGCAGAGTCCTGTCTCAGAGTTCAAACCAATGTGTTCCTGGCTATGTTTTGTAACCCTTACCAAGTTTTGAGCACCGTATCTCCCGATTCATTTTTGTTTTGTCATTCCAGTTACAATCTTCTCCTTGTATTGCTCTTGAAATAGCAGCCAATCGTTTGTCTGGCCCGACATGACCGTGATGCCACATCGCGAGCTGTCGAGATAGTACAACCCTCGGCGTTTCACCAACGTACCTCCCCAACATCGGTCTTCATAAAGAAAGCATAGCGTCATTGAGGATTGAGGTAAATCTCATTTGTTATTGCCATAACTTTTTAGATGGGTATACGCGTCATAATTGACCTTATCGATATTGTCGATGTCATGGCATCCTGGTTGATCCATGCATAGAAGTCAAATTTACAGTGCTAAACACTTAGAGCCAGCCTGCATTTCCCAAAGCACGTGACCAAATCCGATTATCAACGAAAAGCAGACAGGGAAGTGCACAGCACAAGCAAATCAACAAATGGCCAATGCAGCTTTGGCTCAGAGCACACGACTGGTACTCAATTTCAAACATGCTCACGCTGTTTCTACAGCAAGGGTTTGGATGCACGGCAGGCTGAATTTGCCATTCAAGAAGTATAAATCACATCGACGTGTTCCGGCTAAAATCATGGATGCGTTTATTTATATAAAAACTTTGAATCTCTCACTCGAAAGTATGCACGAATCCGCGTCGATTCTGATGGTTTTCAAAATCAAATGGTTTCATTTTCTGATTAGTAAGTGCCAATAGGTCTGCACAAGCTTCAACCACGTCAAAGCAGTCCGTGATGTCCGTGATCTCATCTCCGATGCCCGCTACCCTGGGCAAATCAAAGAGCTGTGGTTTGTCATCTGCTAACTATTGAAATTCAATTTATTAGTTTTAGTTTCTGTATTAATAACTACGTCACTACATTGGTTTGAATTTCTTTGTACTCCTACCACGATGTCCTCTGTCCCTCTTCCTTCTCGCGAACCAAACCTCACCAATGTCGCCCCTGTATGGCCCATAACTTCGTCACGCTCGGGCGTCACTGTTCCTCTACCAGCCAACTGTGCCATGCCCAACCGCCAGGATGGCATCTGCTGCAAAGAACTAAAAGCAGAGGAGCGAACACTCATTGACCCCGACATAGTGCGCGACGTGTGAGGCCTTTTCAATTGTTTTTTTCTGTCCTCATATAAGCCTAGTGTTATTGGTCTTTCAGACGGCCTCACAGTACCCTTCGCTCTAACAGCAGGCTTGTCTTCCCTCGGCGAATCAAGACTCGTAGTCCTAGGAGGTGTCGCGGAACTCATTGCGGGTGCAATATCAATGGGTATCGGTGGTTTCCTCGCGTCTCAGTCTGAGCGAGATCATTACAGGTATCTCCGACATCAGACCGCGGCGAGGGTCGTTCGGAGTTGCGATGGGGAGATGGAACGCGAGGTTTCTGAGGTTCTTGCGCCCGTTGGTGTCGATGAGAAGACGTGCAGGTCTGTTGCGCAGTCTCTCAGGGAGGTTGAGATGCAGGTGCATGCGCACGAGGGTGGACATCCAAGGGACGAGGAGATGGCGTTGCGCTGGAGCGGCCAGGTCGGGCTTACGGCGTTTTTGCTCAAATTTGGTCTCGGATTAGGTGAGTCCAGTTCTCGTGCTTTCATGTCTTACGTATATCTTCGGTGTTCTATATCTGTTGCTTTGTTGCTCCTATTTCGTCCAGTGGTGACCTTTCGTAATGATGAACAACTGGCTGATCCTTATCTTAATTTTCAGAGGAAGTTCCGACCCGCCGATTGTACATCTCGGCTTTTACCATTGGAATGGGATACCTTATCGGTGGCCTTATTCCCCTCTTGCCGTACTTCTTCATCCCTCGAGCACACGTTGCATTAGTATACTCATGCATTGTGACCGGTGTTGTTCTGCTTGTTTTTGGAGCGGTCAAATCTCATGTGACAGGTGCAGGTATGGGAGCTAAGGGATATGTGTACGGAGCGTTTAGCACGCTGCTTGTCGGAGGAGTTGCAGCGGGTGCAGCGTTTGGGATTGTCAAGGCGTTGGAAACGTGATACAAAAGCCTTTCTTTTTCCCTTTCCGCTCTCCCCTGATTCGTTTTCGTTTATTTTACGCACATCCGTTGGTTTCCCCCCTTGTAACCCATGTAGAAAAGTATTTCCCCAGTTTAATTAATCCTAGTAAAGGAAGACAGGCAAGATCTTTTACTACATCTTTATATCCATGAAGCTGACCTATCTAATGAGTTTTTTCAAATAAAACAAGAGAGATACGTATCGATCCAAAGATAAAAAAACTAACTGTCCCGGAGAGACTTGAACTCTCGATCTTCCGATTGAGAGATTAACAGTCGGACGCCGTAACCAACTAAGCCACGGGACAATGAAAACTGATACCTCCATGTAGGCTTCTGTTCGGCGTTCTCCGCCAAAACCATGGGCGATAGGCAATTATCCATAAGTAACTGTGGTGTGACCATCCACATGGGCTCTCACTGTCTATCAGTGCCATGTAACATAACTTATTGATTAGTGTTTATACCTACATATTTTATGTGTGAACATACAAAGATACTCTGGTTATCCAAGGTCTAGATCATTGGACCAAAGCTAGTGGGAGTTACAGCCATAATAGTGTGTACTGAACACCAAGGTCAGCACAAGCATGAACAAGACAGCCTCACAGCCTTGCAGCTAATTAGGGTCAGCACTGCAAGCAACCAACTAATAGGGAGATTGAGTGCACAGAGAATGCCAAGTTCAACAACACCATGAACAAGCCAATAGCATGGAGTGATAATTTTTGAGACAATAATAGGACAACACAACAATCACATGACATAAGTCACATGGCTCAAAATAACCTGGTTGACAGGTGGCTGATACAGGTGGCTGAGGTGTAAGTCTTTATTTGTATTAATTACATTGTTCATTACCTGTAATTATTGTATTATTCTACAGTCCTCTTCCTTCCCCAAGGTTCTTTGAGACTGGTCTACCTTGCAAGCATGCACAAAGTAATATTAGCAGTAGCAAAAATGTCAGGTTCTACTAATCCAGGGGCATTTCCACTAAAGCAATGCTCTTATAAAGTGGATTCAAGTGCTGAACTATGTGTATCCAGGGGTTGAGGGCTCTGGAACATGTTCCAGGGCATAAAATGACAAAATAGACAAATCCAGAGTTAAGTGGCTTGCTCCAGAGTTGAGAGGGTCAAGCTATAGGAGAGTCAAGTCAAAGATGGAGTTTCTTGACTAGACCAGGACTTGGATAGATAGTGTAGTGCATGCTAGTCAATTGTAGTGCATGCCATACAAGTATTTATGAAGGCAAGCATAAAAAGAAACAAGAAAAGCAAGCATGAGAGAAAGAAATATAGATAGTTATTGCAATATCAAGACTAAGGATACATGGATGCCATCTGTAGTTTTATATACTAAGGATGCATATTGTCATAACCCTCCTCAAACACCTCTCCCAGAGCATACCCTTTGGGACCACCCCCACAACTGCCAGACTGCTCTAATGCCAGAACACACTTGCCATCACCCACATTTCCTGGCAGCATGCACACCATCATTCACATCACTTGGCAGAAGCCTGATGATCAAGCATCACACCCTTGATCAATGTCATCCAAACAACACCCAGCCATCATTCAGCTATCACACATCACACTCAATGCTGAGCATACAGATCTCTGTTGATCCTGTGGGCTGCCTGTGTGATTTCCTTGAATACAGCTGCTCCTCCACCCTGCTGCTACACATAGAGTCCCTGGAGCCATTCCAGACAGTCAGACCTGGAACCTGTAGTATATAAAAGCCATAGGTAGCTTTCCTATATCTTAGTCTCAATATTACTATAACTTTGACTGTGTTTCTTTTGTGCCTGCTCTCTCTGTCTCTCTTATGCTTGCCTCTGGTCTAATCTTATTCAGCATGCACTCTATCAACTGGCATGCACCTTACACTCAACTTCTATTCTAGCCTTGTCAAGAAACCTCCTCATCAACTCAACCCTTATATTAAAACCAACCTCTACCAGTCCTGGAGTAAGTTCCCAACCCTGGAACTTGCCCGTTTTGCTGTCTTGCACCTCAGATAACACACTGGAGCACTTGACACCTCAGTACATGCAGTTCAGCACTTGAGTCTGCCTCATAAGGGCATTGCTTCTTGGAAATGGCCCCTGGGTCAGCAGAACCTGACACATGTCCTGAGTGTCTACAATGGGTTCCAGAAACTCAATGGGCAGCAGCAAAGTGGGTGAGCAGCTGTATACAAAGAGATTGCACAGGCAGCCTGCAGGATTAATGGAGATCTGAGCATCTGGCTTATGGTGTGATGCATAATAGCTGGGTGATGGTGGGTATGACCTGGGTGTGTGTGGCTAAAAAGAGTAGCAAGAGAGTTGGTATGTGTTGTAACTGGTAGAAAAGTTGTGTGGAGGTCCCAGAGAAGTCTCTGAAGGTAGTTGGGTTAGAGGTCATAACAAAAAATAAATATAGGAAGAAAGTGTTCTCAAAAAAGTAATTGCTTGACATAGTCTGAGAAGTCTTATCACAACAGTCTGCAGATGTAGTAAGTGGTAGCAGTAAAATACATATAAAAGAAAAGTGAGAGCAAAAAAAATCTAAACTTATAATAGCCCAAGGAAGTCTAACTCCAACAAGTACTCTTACATCTCTACTACTTTGTTGTATATAGCCTGATTTGAAGTTATATAGCTATGATACCAAGATGACAAAATCTAGCTAAATACCAGAAACAAGTGTAGCAAACCTAGTCTCCACCTACAAAATTCTAAGATTAACCTGCTTTGTTTGATTATTATTATTGTTATTTTTTTTCATGAATATTACTCTTGTTAAATGCAAAAGTCAAGTGAGACAAATGCTTGAGCTTTTTAACATGTTTACAAGTGCAGAATAGTCTTTTGATGAAGTTACCAGCAGTGCTGTTTTATCTTCATATTTTGAAGCTGCTTTACTACAACTCTTAAATGATATAAAGTAAGATTTATCAATATTTTTACAGAGTAAAGTACAATATTTGCATATATATCATATATTGTTGTAGAATATGCTTTGCAGTATGTGATACATGTTGAGCAGAGTCCACCACATTGTTGCAGAACTCTACAATATTACACTCATCATAGCTTTGTAGGTTTTGTGTTATTTCAAATGCATGAGTAGAAATTCTTCAGCAAAAGGTACATGGAATGTAGAAAATAGCAATGATATATGGAAATATATAGATGGAGGATGGATTTGCTAGATTTGTCATGGATTTTGAAGTTCTTCAAACATTCTCAATATAAAGTACTTTGCCTAATAGAATTGATAATGGTTCATCACATCATTCTATCCTCTTCCATCACATGCAATTACTACCACATAAGGGAGAATAGCAATTAGTTAGTAATTGTTTGGTAGACTTTGTTCTCTTTATTCAGGTGGGATTTTACCATATGTAGTCAATTGTCTTTGATCAGATGTATATTCTAAGAGTTATGGAGTGACAGTATTGTAAGGGCAACCTCCAGAGGTTGTGGCTAATCACACAATTGGCAGAGGGGAATCCAAAGTTTATTAGAAGATAAGTATAACAGAGATAGTAGGTAGGTAATCACCTGGCAGAGGGGAATCCAAAGAGAACAAGTCTAAGGTTCTCCAGAGCCAAGGATCCAAAAATAGTGTTAAAAGTCACATGACCAGATTATGTAAAGAACTGCTGGAGCAGTGGCAAAAGTCACATAAAGAAGAGATAAGAAAAGGAAAAAAGAGAGAGAACAGGAGGCACAGGAGTGTCCCCTGACATCACCTCCCCTCTAGAGTGTGGCAACTCAACATGCAGGATAGAACAGGTCTGTCAAGTACCGCTAACCCAGGGGCTCTTTGTAGAGCAAGGAACCCACTAGTCAGAGGGGCTAGAAAGGGCGATGAAGAGGGTGGGAGGCTTCAGCGTGAAGTCTGAAGTACTCCAAAGTATTCCGAAGCTAGGAAGAGGCTTTGGCATGAAGTCCAAAGCACTCTGAGGTGGTCTGAAGACAGTTAGGGGCAACCGGAGCAAATATGGAGGTTGCAGGAGGGCAATGAAGGAGTAGAGGCTGAGAATCAGGCAGATAGAGGAGGGAAATAGAGTTTATTGAGAAAAATAAAGAGAGAGAAACAGAGTGGAGAGGAAATGGATAAGTAGGGAAATATTGTTAATACTAAGTCTAGAGACCGACTAAGGTGGCCAGAGCCTTATATATTTGGGAGGGGCCAGAGAGTGTGTAGTATGTGGACTCCAAGGCTGCTGGTAGGCTTTTAAGGGCATGGGATGAGGAAGGAGGGTCATGGGATTGGACTAGGCTGGATGGGGAAAGAAGCTGACATGCCACTGATGTGGAGTGGGAGTGCAGATGTGCAGGTCCTGGCAGCAGGGCAGTGTTGTGCATTTGGCAGAGTGTTGGTGGGTGGACGGGTGGTGGTGGGAAAGAAGTCAGTGAGGCAGAGAAATGGAAAATGAAGTGGGTCATGACAAGGTCCTGGATGGCTTGGTTGGTTGGGGAGATGGGGTAGATGCCTCTGATGGCACAGGGCATGTTGGGGTGCATGTGGTGGAACTCCCTAACAAGGGCGGGCATGTAGACATCGTTGGCAGGCTCCTAGGAGATGTCTTTGATACCATAGCCTTTCTACTTGACCTTGTACTGTAGCTTGCGACAAAATGGATGGCTGTCCAGGATCCTCTCCATCTTGTACTCCAGGCCATTGGCAGCCAGGACTGGGGGCAGTGGTGGTGGAGCTTGTTGGCCAGGTATGGGTTATCCAGGGCTGGCAGGAGTTTGACTACGTTGAAGACCAGGTGCAGCTGACGCATTCTGGGGGGCAAGCAGAGTCAATAAGCTAAGGGGCCCACCTGTCTTTCCACTATGTGTATGGCCCTAGCTGGCAATGGGACAGCTTTATGGAGGGCCATGTAGTGGTAATATCTAATCCATTCAGATATATGCGGTCTCCAAGTTTGTATGTGGGTGTCGGAAGTCGCCCATAGTCATAGTACTGGGCCATGTCATCCTTTGCCTTAGTCAGGGCTGTCTTGGTCTCCTCCTGTGCTTTGCACATCCGGTCTACAAATTTGTTGACAGACTCATTCTCCAATTGGTGCCCCAAAGGTTCAAATCCCATCCAGGGGTGATGTCTGGTGTCCAGGAGGAACGGAGAGACCTTGGTGGTGGAGTGAACGTGGTTGTTATACTGGAACTCCGCCTCCAGGAGAAGCTCATCTCAGTCATCCTGCCGCTTGTTGCAGAATAGCCAGAGGTACTGCTCAAGCTCTTGGTTGACCCATTCTGTCTGACCATCAGATTGGGGGTGGTATGCAGTGGAGGTGTGGAGTTTGACATGGAGCAGGTGGTAGAGCTTGCAGATGAACTCCGCTATGAACTGCAGACCCTGGTTGGAGATGTAGGCATTGGAAAGGCCATGGAATTTCCATACATTCTTCCGATAGAGGTTAGCAGCGCCCATGGCAGAACAGGTGGTGTGGGTGGGGATGAAATGAGCATGTTTACCACACAAGTCCACAACCACTATGATAGTGTCATAGCTATAAGAGTCCGGCAGTTCTACGATGAAGTCTATAGATGCTATGTTCCAGCATGCCATGGGTACCAGGAGAGGGTGCAGTTGTCCTACTGGGAGGTGACACTGGGGCTTGGTCTGGAGGTACAGGTCATAGGTGCTGATGTAGGAGCTGATATACCATGACATCTGGGGCCACCAGTAGTTGTGGGATACCAGTTTCAACATTTTCCAGCAACCAGGGTGCCCAGCAATCTGGGAGTCGTGGTGCTGCTCGACAATGCATCTCCAAAGCTCCGGGTTATTGGGGATGTAGATGTAGCTGCAGAAGGTAAGGAGACCATCTTGGAGGCCCCATTTGTCAGTGGGTATGGACCTAGTCCTGGTGGGCTTCCCAGTTTGCAGAGCCAACGCAGCCTTAGCCACTGCATCCTCCTGAAGGCCTTCTCAATTACCCTGGTGGATGTCCCAGAGGATGTTCACCTCATCTCCCTGAGTGTAGACCCTTTCTAGAGCATGGATAGCAAATAACTCTGAATAAAGAAGGACGATATTGGTGTTGTCTCTGGCCCCAGAGCCATGGTCTGTGCAGCAGGACAGTGTGTTGGGTTTCCCCATACTCCTTCCTGGCTTGTGGTGCAGGGTAAAGTCGAAGTTAGCAAGGTACAGGGACCACCAGGCCTGGCAACGGTTGAGCTTCTTGGCTGTCTGGAAGTATTCCAGGTTCTTGTGGTCCGTCCAGACTTTGAACTTGTGCCATGCACCCTCCAGGAAATAACACCACTCCTCTAAGGACTGGATGATGGCCAACATCTCCTTGTTGTGAATCTCATAATTGCGCTCTATGGCATTGAGACTTTTGGAGTAGAAGGCCACAGGGTGCCACTTCTCATCATCCAGAGACTGCTAGGGCAGGACTGTGCCAGTTGCGAAGTTGGAGCTGTCAGCCTTGACACAGAAAGGGCGGTTGTCATTGGGGAAGATGAGGACGGGCTTGGAGGTGACGGCAGACTTGAGTTCCTGGTGAGGTCAAATAGCGGCCATGCATGATGGGAGAAGTCCTGGATGAACCACTGGTAGAAGTTGGTGAACCTCAGGAAGGCTTGTACTTCCTTCTTATTCCAGGGCTCCTGCCATTGAGTTATGCCAGCCACCTTCACAGGGTCCATCTCTGCCATACCATGGGAGATAATCAGCCTGAGGTACTCAGTGCAGGTCTGCTCAAACTCACACTTCTCCAGTTTGAGATAGAGCTGGTGCAGGAGATGGTCCAGGATGACTCGGGTAATGCAGCAATACTCCTCTAAGGTTTTAGTGTATATGAGGATATCATCTAGGTATATGCACACCACGCCATTGGCAATCAGATCCTGAAAGATGTTGTTCATCATCATTTGGAAGGTGGCTGGACTGTTCATGAGCCTGAAGAACATTACCAGAGGCTCGAACAGTCTGCGGTTGGTCTGGAATGCTCCCTTCCACTCATTCCCTTCCTGAATGTGCACATTGTTGTAGCCCCATTGAATGTTCAACTTTGTGAAGTAACACGTGCCCCAAAGGTTGTTGATGAGTTTGGAGATGAGGAGGAGTGAGTAGCAATTCTTGACAGTTATCATGTTGAGTATGTGATAATTCTGGACCAACCAGAGGGACCCATTCTTCTTTTTGATGAAGAACACTAGCAAGACCATCGGAGACTTTGAGGATTCGATATGTCCTGACTCAAGATTCTCCTGGGGGAAGGCATCTAGCTTGTCCTGCTCTTTGGGCATGAGCAGGTAAACCTTGCAATTAGCAGGCTTCGCATCAGGCATCAGATCAATAGTGTGGTTCCACTGCTTGTGCTCTGGGAGGGAGTCAAACAAGGCCTTGGAGAAGATGTCCTTGAAGTCATGTAGGTGGTCAGAGACTGCATCTCGGAAGGCTCAGGGTGGGGCGTTTGTTGCAAAGGCCTGGACCAGCCATTGGAAAATGGTCTGGCTGGCCTGGATCTCCTCCAGAGTGGGAGGAGACCATAAGATTGTTGTGTAGATGTGGTCTCCTACCTTGATGGCATTGTCCAGCTGTTCTAGTCCTGGGCGAGTTGAAACTCCCCTCTGCATCCCTCTTCCCATCCAGAGTTCCCTCCGCTATGCCTGTCATCCTCATAGAGGGCCTCTCTATGAGAGAACGCCAGAGGCAGGGGGTCTAGCAGGTCAAGATCCATAAAGGGGAGGTGTCCTACTCAGCATGCCCAGATAGCTGTGCATTTCCACATAGCGGTGCGCCGCTCCTTCTTTGATTCTTCTGTGCAAGTGGTGTAGTGTCAGGGGCATTGGCTCATCCTTACCTCTCCCTTGGTCCAATCAATTTCCGGGTTGTGCTCTCACAGCCAGGTGAAGCCAAGGATCAAATCCTGCTTTCCCAGGCTAGTGACCGCAAAGGTGGCTCACTCCACATGCGACTGGTAGCAGAGGACAAGGTCCACTACCTTGCAAATTGAGCTGGCTTTGTTTGGGGTCCCATCAATGTTGTAGACTGGAATTGGGGAGAAAGAGGTTGGGTAGTGAGTCAGTGGTGTTCTACATAGCCTACATCCAGGAAAAGTCTAGTTGCTCTGGAGTCTAGGAGTGCGATGGCGCTGCAGACTTGTTGAGTGTCTATGGTCTCTACTTCGACGTTGAGCTGGAGTGAATTGGTGGATGAGGTGGAGACCACCACGTAATGACGCAGGAGGCAGCGCTTCCAGGCAGGAACTTGGGGCCATGTCGGGGCCAAAGGTTTGGATATGTTGGAGGGGGTGCTTACAATGGTTGGAGTAGGAGAATCAGCAGAAGCTATGTTAGTCTCTTCTACAAACAAACATGCAAACTGATTAGCACTAGGCAACAGAGGTGTACTAGTCACCCGCTGCCTCTTTAAAAATCCTCCTCTGGCATCTCCACATTGGCTGGGTTACTTGGCACTTTCTCCTCATGGTTGCCTGAGCTAGCGGCATTGGGCAATGGAACACCAGCGGAGTCCCGTGCTGCAAGAAGCTGCAGAAGGAGCTCCTCCTGTTCCTCGGGGGCAAGGAACCAGACCTCAAGGCCTAGAGGGCAGCATTGGGTGAAATGGCTGGGAGCCCCACATTGTCAATACAGGAGCGGGAGGGCAGCATGTTGACAAGAGGCGTCAACATCCATCAGCACTCCTGGGGGTAGTGCGGGGTGGCCTGGAGGGCAGACAAGAGGGCCTGCTGGCAGCGGCTCCATTGTTGGAAATGCATGGAAACACTGGGCAGGGATTGGAGGACGGGCAGCGGGGGCAGGGTGTAATAGATCGTGCTCATTACAGCACTGGTATAAAGTATTATTACTTTATAGTTATTATTTTACTTAGTTATTATATAATTACTATATAAGTTGTGAGGTTACTTATGTAACCTCAAGTAGTCTTTTTTGCACAACTGTAGCCAGAATCAATTGATAGGTTCTGACTTACGGTCTCATGCATGAAAGGCTTAGTAACTGCGTTACATTTTTTTAAGTCAACCTACATTGACTATCTTTGCTATGGCAAGCAACTGAACTTCCTCAAAAGAAGTTCTAACTTTACCATCAGTGATTGCACTAAAATGGTTTTGCTCTGTTATAGTAGTGTGTGGGCATATCAATGTCCACAGAGAGAGGAGTTTCTGGGCATGATCCCAGGAACTTGGCAAGTGGAGCGCCTCAGAGCGCTCCACAGGGATTAGAAAGTGATACCACCTCACGTTGTGCCGTGGGTGTGGGAGGTGGAGTAATGCCAGGAGGCCTTTTCTCCACTACACCCATTCGACCATCAGATGATGGTCGACAGTCTGTACAAGGTGGAGAGACTGGAGCAGTCTCTTCTAGTGTGCGTTGTGTGGTGAGCCAGACTGAGCTATGAGAGAGCTCTGTTGTTGGAACTGTGCGACCTCAATGCACCTTGACAGGTGCACAGGGTGCCTATAGGGAACCCTATATAGAGGAGCCAGTTCCATTGCAAGCTGGCCCATCATCAGGTTTAGGGAGGAGAACGACATTCTCAGCCTACATTGAGACGGTCCCTGAGGAAGCACCTGATACCTCAGATACAGATTGCAAAACAGGTCCGGATGAGATTCTCAACCGGAGAGTTCTTGCATTCTGGAGGGATCATGTAGAGGTTCCCAAAGCCTCTACTAGACAATGGTTAGCCACCAGAGTGGCTAAACATATTGCGATTCAGTGAAGTTTGGAGGATAATATTATCCCCAATGCCCCTGAAGAGTTCATCAAACTCTACATTGAATCCTTGGAACAAGAGGTGAAAGAATACCTCTAGAGGAAACAGCTGTGAGGATCTCAAGTATCCTTGGAATGGCCATCACCTATGTCCAAGAAGGACAAACCATTGTTATTGTCTCCAGTCAATGAAGCATTTTCAATGCTGCAAGCTCCTCAACAGCCAGGGGAAACTCCCCAGAACTATGCAGTCAGACAGGCCGCAATGGAGTGCCAGAGGAGGGCGGCATTAGGAACAATTGTTCCTAATGAAGCTGCATCAACTGAAGGAGGATCTGCCTTTACAGCAGATCCCAATCATGCCCCAATACAGCGCAATACAACCCAATGACAGGGCTTGACGTGGAATGACCATGTTGTTCTACAGAAGTTCCATCAGGGAGATCTGAAGGACTATGGTCAGTCCTTCATAGAAGATCAGGGTGTGAGGTTCCACAGGAACACTCCTATAGACACCCGCAATGTGAGTGGAGTTCAATCAGAACTC
>JAGGAT010000857.1:0-15926 GCA_017657195.1 Termitomyces sp. T70a | reverse complement strand
GGCAATCCGCGTGATGGCCCCAGGGTGATGCTTGATGGTCCAGAGTGCATATAGGTGAGGTTGTGGCAAGTTGTTGGATGGGGAGGCTTTTGGTTGGTCTCGGGGTAGGTCGGGGTTGGTGGGGGGTCGAGGGGTTTGGGGTTGGTGGGGGGGTTGTGACATTCTGCACTCTAACTTCTATTGGTTGCCAACAACCAATGCAGTATACATGGGTGAGGAGGCAAAGATAGCCTGCACTCGTGAGTTGGCTGGGATGGTATATACCACCCAGTTATACTACAGACTATACTAATGGGTCTGCCAAGGGATGCCCATGAATCCTGAGCAGGTACACCTGCTCGTATGAGTTACCAAGGAGAATGGTACCTCAATGACTCTTTGGGAGCGCATTCATGCAGCGCTCCTTCTCCAGGAGTTCCATAGAATCTCCTTCTTCACACATGTTATGTGGCAGGACCGGTCTATGTGCTGAGTCCTTGACATCAACATTACCAATGTTGTGCATCACCTACTGCGCAAGGACAGGCACTGGCTATCAGCACCCTTGCCTTCACAAGTGTTGGCCATGTTAGATTGACAAGATAACTCAACTTGTGGTATGGGACTGGCTCCAGTTCCCCGCAAACACCACTTCAAGGTCAATTGGTGGGTGCAATATCTGTTGCACCATGGTCATTCTGGATCTCAGAACTTTGTGTCTGGGATTGCTATGGATATTGCAGGTTGAGTTAGTCAAGGCATGGTCTTTGGCTACATCCTTGCTTGCGCACTGGCACCTACTGATGCCCATGCACGTGCCGCATACATGAGAGCCTTCGCTCTTGTTGCTGCCCATCCACACCTCTATGCAGAGGCTGTGGATGTGTACAACAGAGAAAGCACAATGTCCTTCCAGGCCATCAATAATTATAGCTTCCCCCTGCATGGGCTCCACATTGAGCCTGGGCAAGTTGCTAACCTTGGTGATATGGAGGTGCTTTGCCACCTCCTCGTCAACAGGATTCCATGTATGTGGATGGACCATGCATATACCTATGGCATACGCTACCTAGACTATCATTGGTCTGGAAGTGGTCTTTATACTGACCTCTTTGCAAGCATTGACAATGATAGGCATTGACACCTGGAGCTCTATGGAACTCCAGGAACTTTGCCTGGGTATGATGGATGGTATGAACCCACCCCTAATGACCAAGAATGCTTTCACGTTTTCTTTCAACTCTTGGAGGCATGAGACCTCCAGCCACTTTTAGATCAAGAGTGGCTTTGTTATGGCAAAGATGCCAGGTTCATACACCTGGCTAACCATCCTGCAGTGGCAATTCAGGCTGCCCTGGCACCACTATCTCTGGTGATGAGGGTGGTGCCTCCAATAGGATCTGACAAGTCCCTCCTGCAACCAGATCCACTGGAGGAGACTACTACTGTAGTCTCCTCCCCAGTGCCTCCATATGCTTTGGTAGCGTCCACTAATAGTGGCACTACCACTGCCTTTTTAGACCCGTCTACTGAGACAGGGCCTAGCAAGACCACAACCAACATTGCAGTCTTTGAGCTCCCAGCCAAGCGACAGATTACCCTATTGCCTCAACTCCCCCTGCCTTGGTCAACACTGAGGCAGTGAGATGGGATGAAATGGTGGACATGTCAGACTCTGCACACAACCTCATGGATATAGAGGCTGCATAATGTGGCCTCTGTGCTTGTCTTGGTGGACTGGGTGGGACATAATAGGTTCCTCCAAGTTGTCTATTGCACCCATAAGTGGCGCAATAAATGCAATAAGATCAAAGCTGCCTGCTTCAGCCTTTTGCTTCACTCTTGGACTGTTATCTTCTTTTGAGGATAGCATATCTAGAATTGCCAATGCTGCATTTGCTGCTATGTGACTCTGTTGTACCCACTTGATGAACACCTCTAAAGCTGCTAGGAGAAACTCTCCTAGATGCTAAAGGAAAATGTTTGCAGATGCTAGAGGAGGAAGGTCAGAAGGCAGGACGCTAACTCCTGCTCAATACTCTTATCTTATTCTTTTATTTATTCAATGAGACCCAATACGGTCTCATGAGGAGGGTATGTAATGGACTGTGCCCATTATGGTACTTATTATAATGTACTCTTATCTCATAATGATCCTTATTATTAATTATATTATAGTTTGTTAGTATATAAGTATTGAGGTTATCTTATGTAACCTCAAGTAGTCTTTTTCGCACCACCATAGCCAGAATCAATAAATAGGTTCTGACTTACGGTCTTGTGCATGAAAGGCTCAGTAACCATGTTACATTATTCTGACTTGGATCAAGCTACTAATGCATGATGATTCTAGATTTTTAGATTAATCTTGTATCATATTCTTGGCAGTCCTAACAGACCAATTTATACATATATATCTTGCTAGAATGGCATTGACACCATTTCTTGATTCACTTTATGTGTGCGCATTGTCACATTTGTATCCTGACTGACATGTGCTTCAAGACATCCAGTTCCCACAGTAAAATCATTGGCCTGCTGGCCACTTTTGTATTCAGACTGAGTCATACCGACTCAACATGGGTGCAATATGAATTATTGCCTATGACAGTGCATGATCATGCCTCATCTCTGCCTTATATGTTAGACCAACTCATTGGTCTGAAAGGGGGGTATGTAACTGGATCATTACATTATAATGATCTTGTTTGTTGCTCATTGTGCAGGCAATGCTATTTACATCAATATCATATTATGTAAGACAACATCTTGTATTTCACAACATATCTAGTCAATACCAATATTGCGGTCTGATTCAGCTACTGCATGATTTACGCAAGATTGTTCTATTTGTAGCCAATGGCTACACATTACTAGCGCCAGTCAGTGCACCAATGTACTTTTACCTGCACTGTTTGCACAAAGTGCACAACAAAGCGCAAACCCAAACAGGGTTTGCCAATGTAGTGCCAGGCACTTTGGCTGCCTAGCCAGTGTTGTACTTGTATGTGGCAGCATGATTTGCTTCTGCCCCGACAAACACAGTGTTTGTCAAATATGAGTAATAAATGCAGGGACAAGGGTCCCTCAGAAGCACAAATTTAGCTGCTCCACATTGAGTGGCCCTCAAATTCTCACCACCAGCATGTTGGAAATGCATCCCAAAAAGTTGCTCTGTGCTTTATGTGCAATGGCCACAGCCTACTTCACTCTATTTGCCTTCTTCTGGGTGAGCTTCTTGTTGCATTGCATGCGCTGAAAATGCTGCACAGCTGACTCCCCATCTTCTTCATCCTCTTCCTCCTCAGTTTGCAACTCTCCATAGTCGCTCTCACCATCTTCTGGCACTACTGCCTTCTGCTTCCCCTTACTGGTGGCCAATGTTGCCACCAATCTATCATATTGCACAGGAGTGCATGGGTTGGGTCAAGGCAGCTATAGGCTGCTCAGCTTTCATGGATGACAAGACTTTCCCAGCAAAAGCGGCAGTAGGCCATGCAATCCCAGAGCTCAATGATGATGCCACTGGCATTACTGGCCAAGGTGGCATGGGCACTGCTGCCCAAGCCACCTCCACTGGTTGTGGTGGCTGCTGCTTAGCCCTTTTTGGCTCTTGGCTCACCCCCTCATAAGAGGGTAGCTTGCATTTTGCCACATAGTCAATCTGCTCCAGCGCTGTTATGCGCTGCCTCTTCATCAGCTTGATTTGGTTGAGCAGCCCTTCCATTACCATGACTGCAAGATTGCCTTGCAGAAATGATGCTGTGGGGGGCACAAGCTGCCCTACCATCTCAAGATGCTGCAAGAGCACATTCATTCCCAACTCTGACTGTGCTTGGAATGCAACTTCTCTCCCCACTGCCAGTGCCACAGCATGTGCATATGCTATTACCAGTGCCTGGCATGCATCCAGTACCAGTTGGTAATAGCGCTTGAGTGGCTGGATCCTCCTCCCCATCCACCTCCATCCATGAATGGAGGGGCGTCTCATATGGTAGCGGCTCATTCCAGCCTAGATAGGCCACAGCCACCTGTTGTTGGTGGCTTGCATAAAATCCTTGCTTAGGGTGACCCTGTCTGGGTCTTCTTCCCCTTCCAGAGCTCTGTGAGCTCTGCCCAGATTTGTAAGGGCCTTGTGAGGCCATGTATTTACAAGTCTGCCAGGTATAAACATGGTGTGACAAGAAAAAGGGAGAATAACAAAAAATCTCAAAGTCTGCCAGGCAGACAAATATTTGCAAACTGCCAGCTACATGGCATGCAGCATAAGAATTTTCCATGGCTACAAGACCATCCTGACCAGCCATTACCTGGCCTTAGACAGCTATTGTTTCCTTGTGCTCTATGTGCGTCATGCAAGCTGGCAAGGGTGTTTAATGCCCTGCAGCTCTAAGTACTGATCCATTGCTGCAAGCGATTTACAATCATTGAGGGACTCCCAAGTAGTGTCTCCCAAACTCCAGTGTACCTTTAATTTGAGGTAACCTGACTGCATCCACTAATGGCCTACAAGGTCATCCACAAACCACTCTTGGTCATTAGTGGTGCTGAAATCATATGGTTCAGGCATTGCACAATTTGGGAATAGTGCATCATTGTTTGCCATATATAGTTGCAATAGCGACACATGGAATTTCAGAACAATGCATTGTGCCTGCAATGCAGACGGTAATTCCAGCACATAATTTGATGTGCTAGGCTCAGCCTCCAGAGCCTTATATGGTCCCACCCATTTCAGGCATAATTTACTCACCTGTCCTCTGGGCAAGTTTAAATTCTTCGTGACAGATACACCAAGTTACCTTTGTTGATTGCTGGCTCCTTGCTCCAGTGATTATTTGTGTAACACATCTGAAAGATGCACGCTTCTATAATCACATCATATGCTATGCTAAATTCATGAGCGCAGTTTGCACAAAGTCCATGATTCCCCTATGGATCACTTTGTCTGTATGAAGTTCTTTAATTATGGATGGCATATATTTATTATTGAGCTCAAAGGGAGCATATCCCATAGTCTCAGACACACTTGCATTGATCATGAATTCTACCAGCAGAATATGATCAACCCAGTTCTTCTGATTAGGATGAACAAAAGCTCAAAATATCTGCACAACGTTGCAATTCACATGTTCCATCTGACCATCTGTCTGTGGATGAAATGATGTTGACATGAGCAGTTTTGCTCCAAGTAACTTGTGCAGCTCCTTCCACTTTTTGGAAGTAGACTTAGAATTGTGGTTGCTCACTATTGAGCTGAGTAAACCATGAAGATGTACTATCTCTTTGAGATATATCCACAATAATTCTGATGCCTTGGTCATTATATTCACTGGTATAAAATGGACCATGCTGGTCATTTAGCAGATAACTACCCATAAGTAGTTGAAGCCATGC
This sequence comes from Termitomyces sp. T70a, assembly GCA_017657195.1. Classification (NCBI taxonomy): domain Eukaryota; kingdom Fungi; phylum Basidiomycota; class Agaricomycetes; order Agaricales; family Lyophyllaceae; genus Termitomyces; species Termitomyces sp. T70a. The sequence goes on along the minus strand of JAGGAT010000857.1, from coordinate 10,550 downwards.
AACTCAGGAAAAGGTCCTACAAAGTCCATACCAATTGAGTCCCATAGTTTAACAGGGACAGGAAGCAAATGCAGCTTCCCAGCTGGTTTCACTGCGGGCACTGGAAAATGTTTCTATTGGAAAAAGTGTAAAAGAAACATGTTATGCCATTTCTTTGTCAACTTTTTCTTTTGGAAAAAGGCATTTTCCATTGTCTAATGCCTTTTTCCCTTTGAAATATGTGCCTTGGAAATGGCATAACATGTTTCTTTTTCCCTTTTTGCAATGGAAACATTTTCCGGCGCCCGCAGTGTTTTTGGTTCAGCATTTTCAAACAATGACATACTTTACATGTCAAACAGAATTGATTTATTTCCTTGGCCATCTGTGGCCACCAATATGATTGATGCACATATTCAAGTGTTGTCAGGGGACTTCCATTTTGGGATCTCCAGGACTGATCCAATGCGGTCCAGACTACTCCAGACTGCCCCCAGGGTTAGGGTTTAGGTGCAGTCATGCTGTACAGTATGTTTCCATGCTCTCTGCCCCTGCCTGATGTGCCGCATGCTGGCAGAGGAATCCTTAGACTTGTTCTCTTCAGATTTCCCTCTGCCAGGTGATTAGTTACTTTTCTGTTGTATTGTATGGTTCTAATACATCTTTGGATTTCCCTCTGCTAGTTGTGTGATTAGCCACAACTTCCAGAGGTTGCTCTTACAAGTGTTTTTTGGTATCCAAAATGCCTGACAATACTATGGGCTTGTTCCAGAATTATTGTGATTAACAATCTGTCTCACGGTATGCATAGCACCTTTGTCCCTGCAGGGCTTATCAAATAAATAAGCTGCTGCTCAATGACAAATTGTGGGTGCTCTGTGACTTTGTCAAATATTTCAATGAAGAAAGTATCTTTCACATAGCCTTGTCAGATATGTGCATACAGTTGTGAATCTCCTGAGTCAGCAAGTACAGAGCCTGGCTCTGAACTTGCTAGCACCTGGCCAACTGTTCTATCATTGTCATGGGACAACAAGTCCCTTCCTGGCTGATCATCAGCCAGTTGCGCCTCAGTGAAGACTTGAGCCTCAAGGTCACATACTTCTACTTACTCCTTGAGCTGCTTACTGCAGTGTAACTCATGAGCCTGCATGGCTCAAATCTCAACATGTTGCTCCACTATTTCCTGGAACCTGTGCATGGGCAAATCTTTGCCCTCCAGATCAATACATTTGTCTGCTTGGACAAAGTCATGGATGTTATAAGCATCCTCTAGTGTATCACTTTTGAAATATTGCAAAAGACAGTCCATGGCTTCATTTAGCTCACCTTTGACATATGTTATATCAAACTGATATCATGACATATAGTCAATCCATTGACACTGTTGCAGAGACAAGTGCACTTGAGTTTAAAAAAACTCCAATGCTTTATAATCTATAATAATATGGATCTTATACCCCATTAGCTTATCCTCCCATTTCAGAAGAGCCTCTAGGATAGCAAGCATTTCCAACTTGTGTACTGCATAGTTTTGTTGTGCTGTCATAAATTTACGCAACATAAACCCTGCAGGTTGGCATGTCTGCCATGTCTTTCCTTGGCTAAATATGGCCCCCACCCCAGTCTTTGAGGTGTCACAGATGAGCCATATAGGCTCATCAATCCTGGGGTCAATTGGTCAAATAATCAGTATCTTAGTGCAGATCTGCTTGACCATTTCAAAACGCCGCTAATGTAGTGGTCTCCAGTGAAATGGGGACCCATTCTGGGTCATGGCCATGAGGGGTCCAGTGTATGCCATTACGTCTGGTAAAAAGTTACCAATGTAATTGACTAGTCCCACAAAGCATTGAATATCATTGTAATTATGTGGTGTTTGCCACTCTTGAATTCTATCAAGTTTATCAGAATTGGGGTGTATACCCTGCACATCTATAACATGCCCTAAACAGTTGATACTGTGTGCATATAACTCACACTTTTTCCACTTCAGATATAAGCTTGCTCCTTGCAGTCATTCAAATACAACACATAAGTGCTGCTCATGCTCCTCTATGGAGTCCAAAAATATAAAGATATTGTCTAGATAGACATGCATAAACTTTCCAATAACATCTCAGAAGATCAAGGTAATCAACCTCTGAAATATAGCAGGCACATTACAATTGCCAATTTGCACACAAATGTCCCCATGAGTGATGCAAACACTGTCTCTGGGATGTCTTTGATGCAAATGCGTACTTGTTTGTAAGCATCTGTCAAGTTAATTTTTGACCTGTATCTGGCTTTTGCGACATCTTTGTGAATAACTTCCTGGTCTAGAAGCGGAGTCACATCCTTAATGGTATTATCATTATGCTGCCATGCATCCAGCACAGTCCAAAGCATCCCATCTTTCTTGGGAACACACAGCAAAGGTGCAGCTTGCATCACAGTCTATGGTTCCCACCACTTAGCATTGATATAACAATTTGTTTTTTCACAAAGCTGCTTCTGTAGTGCTTGCAAACAGCAAGGCAAATGATACTTGTACTGCTTGTTCTCATCTATGAGATTAATCTTATGGTTCACTTTCCTCCAAGGGGGAAGCTCCTCCTTTGTCCCATTGACGATGTCTGTGAATTCATGCTGCTATGCCTGGTGCAATTGCAGAATGTCATCATCTGACAGGCCGTAAGTCTTTACCTTTCCTTTATCTGTGTGCTTCTGGCACAGTTGAACCATAGGTTTGAATTGTTCTCTCAGCACATGCAACTGCGCTTCTCCAGTGTCTTCTGTCCTCAGCCTTACTGGAGTTTTTGATACCATCAACTCTGTCAACCACTGCACATTTTTTGCTTTTAGTGATCATCCATCAAATAATATATGCAATGGTTCTGATATCTCATCAGCTGTGGGTTGATAATACACCTCTCCAGTGGGTCAACATGACCCAACCCACTTATGCGCCACCATTGAGGCTACCACCTCATTCCACTCTGGTGGCATACATTGGTCGTATGCCCACTGCATGTCAGGTGGTGGTACTAGTTGATCCCAAAAGGATAGTATGCTGTCTGTCATCTCTGCCGCACTTGCAGTGCTTTGTTGTTCCTTGACCTCGTCTGTTACAAGGTCTTTTACCTTCACTCTGGAGCTTGTTGGTTGACACTCCAGCAAGTCCACACCTACTTGTTCTGCATGAGTTTTCTTAGGCAGACAAGCCTTGTCAGGCCGCTTCACCACCTTTCTACCAACGGAAATTGGCTAGTCCGGCCCATCTCTCCTTTCCAGAGTTCCTTGGAACTCTTTCTCAGACATCAGTATTGCCAGCAAATTTGCCGGCAGGCTGGCCATTGTCTCATCACCATTGTCCACTGTTGCCTTCCTGCAACCTTCAAGTCAGTCACAACTATCACGACGCTTCTCTGTAGCTTGATAATGTCATAAATGACCATCCATGTCTGCCAGGGCAATTCTTTCAGCCTTCAACAGCATTCCATTGACAATGACTTTGTTATTAATGAAGTCAAGTGTTACTCTGTTCTTACACATAAATGGCATACCAATGATCATATCATAGCAATCAAAATTTGCTATATCCACATACTCCTTTGTCAGCTGTCCTGACATTTTTATCTTGACCTCCACACCAAACTGCACTACAACATAACTCCCCACAGTTCTCAGCTGGAGCATTAAGGGCTCAGTAAGCTCATGAATGCATATAGTGCTTACATGCACAAACTGGGGCATAATGCCCATGGTTGTACTCCCAGAGTCCCACAGTGTCCATGCTGGGTGCCTATTGACCTCCACATAGGTCACTAAGCACTCCTTCTCCTGAGGAGTATACTGAGGCCATTGCAGCTTGTCAGCTGCTTTCTGCAGAGTTATGCATTGCATACAAACATGCTTATCTCCTTGATGCTCAGTTAGAGCAAACAAGTGTTCCTCTTCATTATCATGAGCAAAATACTCATTGTCATATATGTCCACTGCAACATATTTGTCTCCATCAATATGGATGCTGTCAGCATTGTCCTCACCCTCAAGATCTTCCACCTCTAGTAGAGCTTCCTTGTTGTTGACAAGTTCCTCTTGGTCTTCTTCAGCAATGCTTTCTGCATCGCTACCTGTGGCTGCTGTATGTGCAGCTCACACTTGCACTCACAGCACCTTACAATCCTTTGCATAGTGGCGAGTCCAGCCACAATTATAGCATCATGACACACCACCACTTGGCTTGTATCCTGCATCGCCACCACTGAAGGTGACCTTAGGAAGGCTCACCCTAGGCAGACCATCCCATGCTCCCTTTGGTCCAGGTTGGCCCGCTCTGGGCATATACCAACTCTCCTTCGCCACTGGTGCAATACTAGTCAGTTCTGGTCCAGGCCTTTGGCCAGCAGGCAACTTATGCCAGACTACAAACTGCAGGTTGCAGTTTTGTTCCATCTTGGAACATTTCACTAGAAATATACCAACCTTTACAGGTTGACAATGTTTTTGTGTGTGGAAAGAGCTGTGCTGGTCATAATGAGTTGCAGTACAAGCTGACTGCTTGTAGCATATTGCATACACCAAGAATTTGGTCACTGTATTGACCTCAGGTGATAAGTTATTGTTGCAAATCAGAGCACAATGCATCTCAGCTGGAATTCCATCTAGGAATGTCTCCTGGATGGTAAACTCATCTGGGTACACAGCCATGTTTTGTGCATGACCCACCAGGTCATCATAAAAGGTCTGGATGCCTGTTTGAGCATCATATACTGCTGTTTGGAAGGCTTCACAAGCCTCCTGCATAGTTGCTGCATTTACAAAGTGGTTATACAATCCTATGAGGACCTCCTTGAAGGTCCAGTCATGCTTGTCCCTGTTCATATGCAAGACATGATGGTGGAACCAGTTCCATGCTTCCCCATCAATGAACTCATGGAGCACAAATATGTGCTCCTGATCTATGTTATTACCCCCATAGCAGCACGCTGCTAGGTGATAGCACATGTCTATAGCCCAGTCTTCTAGCTGGGAAAACTTGTGTCCTCCAGCATATCCTTGGATATGCTTTCCTTCAGCTTGACAAGGTTTGACCCTGTCAGGAAACTTGAACCTGACTCTTAAAGAGTCATCCACTAGACAATTAAGGCGGTTATACATATGATCCATATGCAATTTGACTGCTTCATTCATTCCAGGCATGCTTGCATGCAAATCATAAGGCAAGAGCAATGACCATGCCTTAGAAATTGGGTGTGGGAACTCCTCTGTCCTGCATTCAAAATGCAGAACATCTGGCTCCCTTGGTACTGGTCCTTCTAGTCAATGACAGGCAGTCTACAATCTTCTCCACAATCTCTGTCATGTTGACTACAACCTCTGTCATCTCAGTTGTTATTGTCACGACCATGACCACAATCAGTTGGGTGATTGTCTTTCTCAGTTTTTGCAACAAACTGTTACTGCATCTCATCGACTGGTGTGACTCCTCCATGCCCTTCAAAAACTACACCCTGGTCATCTATCAATGACTCCCCATGGACCTGCAAGTTATGGTTGCGGATGCATTAATAGTTAACGTGATCATTCCAATTATCCACTAGTGGAACACACCTTGCAGCTGGCCACAATGTGGCTGTCTCATCTGGTACACGCTGTTCATGTACCTCCTCCTTGATTGTGACGTAGCAATGTGGTGTCCTAGGCTGCTGAGGTTCTTCCATTACCTCTTTGTCCACAACCTTGAACATAGCTGTTTTAGCTTCTAACAGTGCCCAAAAGGGCACTCCACTAGCAGTAGCCTGTTAGCATGCAGCATTCTGTTGCCTCTCAAAGTCCTGTTGGGACTCATTTGCTTGTTGCAGAGCATTCAGCATATCCATTGCTTCAGCAATGCCTGGCACTCATTGATGCCTTATAGCATCATAGTCCACAGATTCAGCCAGCATGGCTGTTGATGTTGCTATTCCCCAAACTGACTTGCGCTTCATATACTCATTGAGCTCAAGCTCAAAAATACAAGTAAAAAGTTTGATATATTCAGTTGAATCAGCCCTAGGTACATTCTGGCCTCTATCAGCCAGTAGTTGTGAATGCTTTACCACATAAAGCTATAGATGCTTCTGTGTTAATTTTTTAGTGACCATTGGAAAACGGTCCAATACCAGCTAAAGCTGGACTGATCTTCCTCCTTGTCAGAGGACTCTTGGTCTGGTTCCTCAACCAGCACCTCTGGCAGGCTCTTGTGCCTCATCAATGGCCTCTGGCCACTTAGCTCCAGATTGCTTCCAGCAGGAGGCATGGATGGCGCCTGTTCCACCTCACTAGCAGTGTTGTCATCCCTTCCCATCCAATCAGGATTAATTGTTTGGTATTGCATTATATGCATTGACAACTGGTCATTGCCTCCTACCTCTGTTCATAGAGATGCTGTCTGGGGTGGCCTAAATGGCATACTATGTGCATACACACCACCTTGTGCCAGGGAAGACTGTCCAAACTCCTTTGCTGCCATCCAATATGCTTAGGTAGTTCCAGATAGATGAGAGATGGCAGCGCTCCTGAAGCAAACATTCTCTCCTCTGGCTGAGTGCCAGGATTCAAAATTGATTTCATCCATAATACAGATAATCCTCCAGGCATTCCAAAGCTTGCACTAACATTGCAAGGGTCTGAGTCATCCTGCTTGGGTGGGGGTTTGTATACTGACACTTCTGGCGTCTCTCCAGCTTATGGTGCAGGTGAAACACCTGCATCATCCACCTGATGTATAGGATCGCCTGTACCAGTCATGAGACATGTTTGTTTATTTGACATAGCACCAGAAAAATTTGAGAAGTTTGATGATTATGATGAGTTGCCCAAAGTGGTAACAAGAGCCCAGAGTCTATAGCTAATAGCAGAAGATTCAAAAAAATGTAGCTGTTGGCTACAGATAGAACAATCTTGCATAAATCACGCAGTAGCTGAATCAGACTGCAATATTGGTATTGACTAGATACATTGTGAAATATAAGATGTTGTCTTACATAATACAATATTGATGTAAATAGTGTCACCTGTGCAACAATTAACAAACAAGGTTGTTATAATGTAACAATCTGGTTACATGATGGCATGCCCTGGACTTTATCGTGAGGCAATTGCAGCTTACAATAACGTCTATGAGAAACCTTTTGAGGCCCAACAGGGGGCCCAACTTACCATTTACCAGTTGCATGTATCTGATGATCAGGTATGCAACTTCTCTGATGAGGACACACTCCATGTCCTCCTTTATAATCATATTCTGCTTGCATGGGTAGATTACATGTATACTTATAGCATGGTCTACCTTGAGCAACAGTTTCATCAAACCACAATGTCGCTCAACATTTTCTGAGAGATTGACAATGAGTGCCTCAAGCACCCCAATATCTATGGAACTCTCCTGGCCATCCTGCAGTGGGATGGATGGCATGAACTGACCAAAGAGGATCAGTACCGCCTCCTCTTCAAACACACTGAGAAAGGCATGGTTGGTGTATTTTCCAAGGCCATAGGCCTCTACTATTACATTGGAATGGACCCAAATGTGGGTCAGCTCTGGAAGAGAATACCGGTGATGCACCCAAAATTTAGCTAAATGCTTTCCTAGTAAGCTGCACTTAGCCTTGTTTTGCGTTGGGCTTGTGAAGTGTTGAGGGAGTCCCGGGCAGGTCCCAATTACTTGGTCCTAGAGCGTGATGTAAAGAGGAGGGGATGTTGCTGTTGATTGATGGCAGGCGGTAAGAGTTCAAGAAGGACGGTAGACAACACATAATAAGTTTATGAAGCTTCTAATCTTTACTGTTGGCACTAAGAGGCGGCAAGCATTGGCGCCAGTGACGAAGGTGTACCCATATAGTACCGTTCAAGATGTGGAACAAAGGCCACACTGAGAACCTTTGTCAGAGATGGAGTAGGGTGGAGTCGCTAATTGCTTAGCACCTCAAGTGAGCTCTTAGAGATCTGAACTTGGGTGTGAAGGTGCTGGGTGCAATTCTGTTGTTCTCTACTGACAAATGGTAAGGTATTTATAGTAAGTGATGGCAGCAACTTAGTGAAGGGTTGGCAATGACTCTAATAGTTGCCGCTAATGAAATGTAAGTGAAAGGTCCGATAATAAGACTATAAAGAAGGTAAATGGTATTCAGGGAGCGTCATGCAGGCAGTTAGCTTGGGCATGCTGCCACATAACGTGCAGGGCATCAATCCAAGTTCTGACAGGAGTGGGCGCTAAATTGTAATGTGGCGTGTGGTGGTGGTGATTGAAAGTGCCAGCTGTTGATCATCTGTCATCATTGAGTCAAATATAGACATATTCCAACTCGAAGAGGAAGGCTGAGCCAGCAGGAAGTGCTGGTGGAGTGTGGATCCTGTATGCGGGGGTGATGGCGTGGTTTTCATTAATTATCCTGGTGGGGGCAGCACATGCAGGTAGGGGGCATGATGCATCATGTGACCAGGACGTGTCAAGTTTGGAGATATTGGAGTGCTCCTCATGAAGAGGAGAGCCTGTGAGCTGGTGATGTCCATGCCCTCCCATGGAGCAGGCAGCAAGAGTGATTGTCACGTGAGTGGTTCTACCATTGCCTGTAGGTCTCGTTAGTTGGCTGCAAAGATGCGTTGATGCTGCATGGGGACTTGTTTGTAGGGGCTGCTGGAGTCTTGCTGCCTTGAGTCAGTGCTAGTGTGTTAAAGGCTTAAAAAGTGTTGGGCCAAACCAGGGGCTCATCACCGGTGCATGGTACAATGCCTCATGTTGGTGCTGTGACTAACATTGCACTAACCAATTGTGAAATGGTAGATGCAACTGCTGCAGGGGGTCCAACAACCCCACCAATTACAGAATCTGAGCCTTTCTCCTCTGCAACTAACATTGCAATTGAGGAGAGTGCAATGACAATGGAGGTGGGCGGAGCTCCACCAAGCAAAATAACAGGCTAACTGCCCATCAGAAAATTGTTTATAGTATAGGTAACGTTGAGTTATACACTTGACATCATGTTGCTAATACTTGGTGTGCATTGCAGCACATATATATTTTATTCTCTTTTGTCCTTTTTTATTTTGTATTGCAACTATATTGTAATATATGGCATCTTTAGATGCCATGTCACATACTCTACTGCACTGTTGGTGCTCATAGGCAGAGTGAATGGCCAACCTACCAGACTGATTACATTTTGGCTGAGCAATATACCTGCTCATTGATTATGCACCCTTAGTGTCATGCAATGCACTGACCTGGATAAGCATCAATGCTCCAGTGTTCATATTACATATTCCTCTAGGGATCTACCTTCAATCCAGACCGTAAAGCAGTCTGAAGAGGGGTGTGCAACCCATGAGGTTACCTATAGCTTAACTGTTGCACTCAAGGTGCATACTGTATTATAAATTATTACCCAACACACACCATTGATGCACATTCATAGATTACATAAGGACAACATCTTGTATTTCACAACATATCTAGTCAATACCAATATTGCAGTCTGATTCAGCTACTGCATGATTTACGCAAGATTGTTCTATCTGTAGCCAATGGCTACAAGGTGTTTCCTTCTGAATTGACAAATTTTCCATTGACACAACAGAGGATTGTTCCTGTTTTGGTGCAGGTTGAGAAGCAGTGGTCTTCTCCACCACAAACCATGCATTACACTACTCTCCTGAAACTCCTGATTGGATGATCTGAGTAAAATGGTTTTGCTGGCCTGATCTATGCAAGCTGACACCACATCAGAAGGAGGAGCAGGACACAGTCATTTCTATGGATGTGTCCCAAAAGGAGTTGGATGAGGAGGACAGGGCATTCAATGCTGAAGAAAGATGAGAGGTTGCTGTTGTGGAGTGGGAAGAGTCACTGAATAGAGGATCTGAGCATTGGCCCATGGATTGGCAGATTGTTAGAACTCAATACTCAATGCTAACAGACTGGTAAGCCAAAGTCCTCAGTTCAATTACAATTGACTATAATTACCTAACAGACTGGTATACCCAAGTCTGTTAGGCAGATTACATCAGTAGGTATTTAACAATATTTGACAAAACTTGTACTCACTCTCAGTTCAATTACAATTGACTAAGGGTGCATGTATTGTACGTCTGTATAAATAGGTTGTCCATAACAATGGAGTAGATTTCAATGTTGTGGCCAGACAGTGTACCAGGGCCAATTAGTCAGAGACAAAGGAGATAGTGTGCCACAGTGGTCAAGGGACAGGACATGTGATATGGCATCAATGGTGCATTGCTCTCAGTTACTAACACAGATCTGATCTGTCATGTAGTCCCATAGCTTCTTCTTGAACACAAGTTTATGCCAGAAGTCTACTCATATGCTGCCATAATTCTGTAAGTAGGCATGACATATATAAATGTCATAAGCTAAATAGACTGGAAAATTATCTCCAAAGTCTGGGGCAGCACTGAATATGGTCATAATGAGCTTGGAAGGAGTTGGCAATAGAGTGGACTGTGTTGATACAATGCTGCTAAAGAGCATAGGAACATAACCAACACCAGAAGTCAAAATAAACATTATTCAAAGGCTGAAAACT
>JAGGAT010000856.1:0-15961 GCA_017657195.1 Termitomyces sp. T70a | reverse complement strand
GCTGGGATTAAGCACTTGGGTTGTGAAAACCGAGGCCTTGACCGAACGCAGTGAGGTTGAGGCTGGGATTAAGCACTGAGATACTTATACATACTTGGAGCCCTAACTGAACGAAGTGAGGTTTGGGTGGAGGCTGAGTTGGGGGGGTTTGGGGGCGAAGCCCCCAACGAGCTATGAAATTTGTGCCGAAGGCACAAATCATAGCTCGTAACATGTTTCTTTTACACTTTTTCCAATGGAAACATTTTTCAGCGCCCACAGTGTCTACAAATACGACGGACACGTGGCTCTGGAATATTACTTACAAAGAATGCACGTGACCCGAGAAAAAGGAAATCGGAGGCTGTTCTCGCTGTAGAAAGGGTGGAAGGGTGAAAGCACATTTGGTTTGCCATTGAAGACATGGTGGCAGGGGAAATCAGGCCATGAGTTTAGACGTCAGTTGACCTTTGACTAGTCGGGACATTTGATGGAAAAAAAGTTGAGTCGCTAGGAGCGGAGTCTGTCGGAGAGTCGGGGCGGAGACAAAAGAGGCGGAACCGGGCCGGGGGAATGGAGAGACGTAGAGAGACTGGTGGGACTGGGAGGGAGTTTGTGGGGGAGTGGGGAGAGAGTTGGTGTGCACGCATGGACCAGGTGGGGTGGTAAGGTTCAAACGTACTATGGTCGGGAACTAGTGCTTGTGGCTGGGCTATCAGGCAGGTTGGCAACGTTGTTCGCCCTCGGAGATGACGTCACGCGCTGATCCCGCTGCCTTCCATTGTTGCACACGGCGAGCTCGCACCCCCCTCTAAAATGCATCGGAAAACTTCAGAAAAAATATATTATTATGCTTTTTCATGTTATAGACATATAACCATTCCTGAAGGGCTATAACGCTGGTATAATTAAGAAAATCTCTGTATTACATGTAGTAAAGGACAAATAGATTGCATGCGTGAAGGCGTGCGAGAAGAAAAAAAATCAGCGGTTTAACATCCAAAAAATGATAAATAGTGTGTCTTGAGAGGAACACAAGGTCTCAGCGCAATGGGGGCACGGTGGGATGTTGGCAATGTCGAGTGTACAGTGAAAAGGCGAACCGTGTTGTTTCAAGAGGAGTCTAGTCGTCCTCACCACTGCTGTTGGATCCTGACGAGGTCAATGAAAAAACGGATTTGGCAAATGCGATTGTGTATACGCAGCAGGAGCCTGTGCTGCTTTGATAGCTTCGTCGAAAGCCCGCAATTTGACAGCGAGCCACGAAATCCATCCGACATCTAGAACTGACGTTGCAGTAATAACGATACGGAGAGACATTATCCTCAGAGGAGATATTTCCTCAGCTGAGGAAAGGGTGGGATATAGCCCGTCACCCCAGACGGACAAAAACACGGCCACGACCATGAATATGGCTCCCCTGCAAAGTGTTGGTAAAGAAAAGTGGACAGAACAGCGACTTACCAGGAGAGTGCGATAGCAGGGAGTGCGAGGATGGTCCATGGCATGTACCAACACGATTGGCGGTGGCGTTTAACGTTCTGTTCGCAAAAGAAATTTTAGTAAAGCCTGATAATCAAATAAAGAAATAGACGATACCTGGCACCATATTATAGCAAAGTTCCTGCTGCGGAAGCGTTTCTTGCTGAAGTGGTACAGCAATATACCAGCAGAGGACAGAGCAGCCACAAGGTGGAGGAGAGACATAAAGACGAAAAAACGCGCGAGAGGATCCCCACTGGTTCCAGGTATCTGCAGAAGCGCTGAAAATCCCCTGTGAAGGATCAGAGAAGATTAGTCCAATCGCTTGAACAAAGTAACGTTTACGGACGACCTACGTAAGGATTGTAAAACATCCATTCTTAATCGTACTCCAGAGCTGACACCAATCACAGACACAGGTCGTCCAACATGACTCTACAGAGATGCTCCTTTGGATGGGTTGGGAGGTGTGCGGAGACGAGATTACCGATGAATCATCGTTGCCTTGAGCGCGTCGCCACCGCGCATAATAAGTAGGCGAGGGACGAGGGATAGGAGATATAGATTCCTCGTCCCTGCCCTCGCCTTCGACTACAGCGATGGGCGAACAGTCGAGAAGCTCGTTCTGGGCTTGCGATGCGAAGTAGACTGGGATATAGAGTAAAATAACAATGCAGAGTAGATTCCGCACGAGAGCACGGAGTTTCATTGGTGAAGGACGTCTGGCAGTCTGCAGTTACTTGCATCCTTAATAAATACATGTATGCCGCCTAAATTTAATGTCAAGCAGGGAACCATGGCAGTACCGTTTCGTTCTGATATGGATCGATGATATATCCGATGGGAGAGTCTGTCTCCCTTGAGAACATCTCGGAGAAGCTCATTAAGAATCACATGACCTGTTTTTAATAGATGTTTCTTCAGAAATATTTGCCATATTCTGAAGTGTTACCGGATAACCCGACATTGACTCTTTAAGGGATTCAAAACCGTCCAAAAAATGTTTAACTTTTGAGGGGTTACAAACCGTACCCCACTACTCTCTGTAGATAATCAGAGCCGCTTCTTAGCTCAGTAGTGTAGCTTGCCGGCGGTGAAATCGATCCATTCGAAGCATGCCCTGCTATGATCCCCATAATAAAGGGGTGAGAAACCATCCCAAATGCTGTGGCATTCCGAATATCCGGTGAAGTGGTCGACAGATCAATTATTGATCCTTGCTTCTGTGTGCTGTGACGATGCCTATGAAACATCTAAGTGTATATAGACAGTATGTGACGTGTGGGGATGGGTCCTTCCCCCGGCACTAACGGACACTAATATGGCTTGCAATCCTGAGACCGCGACCGCCTTAAAGTCGACATATTTATAGCTTATTTGCTTCCCTCCCTTATACAGTCAAAAAATCACGATTCGGATATCCCTTCTTCCTTCCTCTCTCTCTCTCTTTTGTTTGTACGTACATACGGATTGCCTGTCTCACTCAAGGTAGCGAGGTTCTATCGTCTGTGGCTCTGATTCATAGTGAGGTGCTGCTTTGTTTCATTTTGCCATTCTGCAAGCACTGCAACCTCTTGTGCTTTGTACAAAGTTTGCATAACAGACTGGAGATCAATAAGACTCAGAGATTACTTGATTGAAGCACATGTCAAGGAGAAGAGGAAGCTGTTGTAATTTCAGCCGAGCCGGAAGACTGATACAACCAGCCTTATTTGCTGAATTAGAAAAGGAGATCAGAGGCATACTATTCTGTAAGTGATAGGAAATCGTTTAACTGATACCACAAACTAAGCCTCTACCATTTTTAGATCCCAGCCAAACGCGCAAACATGCCATCCTCAGATCATTATGCGATCCTTAAGATCATTGTGCCATCCTTTTCTCGACGAGAAATACACGTGACCGGAGATGAAGATCCGAAATTGTACTTGCTGTGAGAAGGTGAAAGGATAAGCACATTTTTGTTGCCATTGGAGACATGGGAAATCAGAGGCACGAGTGGAGATGTCAGTTGACCTTTGCCTAGTCGGGACATTTGATGGGAAATAAAGTTGAGTCGCTAGGAGCGGAGTCTGTCGGAGAGTCGGGGCGGAGACAAAAGAGGCGGAACTGGGCGGGGGGGAAGGAGAGGCATAGAGAGACTGGGAGGGACTGGGAGGGAGGTTGTGGGGGAGTGGGGAGAGAGTTGGGGTGCACGCACGGGCCAGGTGGGGTGTAAGGTTTGTGTAGTTGACACGTGTAGCTGTTTGTCCGGTTCTGCCACCAACTCTGAGCGGCGACGAGATTGATTCAATCGGAGTGAGCTTTTTGTCTGCAGCGTCCGCCCGATTTCCTTTTCTGACCACACCATGGCGCAGAATCCATGGCGTCTGACCAGCCCAAGCCTGCCGACCCGGCCTTCCCGACTTTCACGGGCTACCCGCCGCCCCAGGGTGCCTATTCCTACCTGCCATTCCCCCCGCCCCAGGAGCCCGATGCCTCTGCCGCGCCGCAGCCCGCATACATGATGTTCCATCCCGCACAGGGCATGGTCTACTACCCCAGCCCCCCGTCCCAGCGTACGCCCTCCCGTCACGTGCTGTTGTCTGACTGACTGTCCCCAGCGAATGCCCAGGCCGCGGCACTCCGCCCCAAGCGCAAACAGGTCAAGATGGCGGTACGTGTGTGCCTGCTGCGTGTGCCCGTGCTGACGTGACCAGTGCACCAACTGTGCCAATGCCTGCAAGCGCTGCGACGAGGGCCGCCCGTGCGAGCGCTGCATCAAGTACAATACCCCCGACACCTGCGTCGACGGCCAGCGCAAGGAACGCAAAAAGGGCATCAAGCGCGGCCCGTACAAGCGCAAGAACAAGCTTCCCGCCCCTGACGTCCTCCCCGCTGACCCCGCCGCCCCCGACCAAGAATGGCTCCCTGCTGCCGCGCCCCCCCCCGTCCCACACCCCCCGCCTCCCGGCTACGTCCCCGCAGACGGCCACCCGCCCCTCGGCTTCTACCCAATGTACTACCCGCCCCCTGGCTTCATCCATCCCCCGCCCCCGCCCGCCGCCGACGACGCCCAGCAGTCCCCCGCAGCCCCGCCCCACGGCCTTCCCTACTTCCTCCCCCCGTACGCACATCCCTTCCCCTACCCTGGCCTGTTCCATCCCCCGCCTCCTGCCCCGGCTCCACCGGCGCCGGCGCAGGCAGTCGCGAGCGAGCATAACAAGCCTGGCGCAGGTTCTACGTCCCCCGCGCCCCCGTCCACTGACCCAACCGTCCCCCCTCCAGTCCTCCCTGCCCCGTCTGGTCTCGTCCCGGAGAAGAAGAAGAGGAAGAGTGCAGAGGGCAAGCTGACCAAGAAGACTAAACGCGCTAAAGAGCCTGAAGTTCCTGCTGCACACGCCGAATCTGTCAGCGAACCCGCAAAGGCTGACGGCGCAGCTGAGACCGCCGAGTAAGGTGTATCGTAGAGAATTCACGATGTTTTTTGGTGCTGTTTACTGTTGCTGGTGGATTGGTGATTTTTTTTTTCCTTTTCTTTTTTTACCTGCTTTTTTTTTTTGTCTTGTCCCCAACATGCCGTTTTTATTTGTTTTGTGAGTTTTTAACATATACCAACCATACGGTGTGAAATGTTAATGTTTTTTTTTCTCTGTGCGGTTGTTTAGATCGTTACCCTTCGTGCGCCGACTCGCCGTTTCACATCAAACCCAATCAATCCCGAACTTTAACCTAGTCACCCTTCCGTCCGCCGCGTCCTGTCCAATCTAACGTCATTCAGGATTCTTCCCGCAGTCTTCTTTGATTAACCTCTTTTTCTCCCCCACACCCCACGCACACACACACCCAGACGTCGGGGCGTCCGCTGGCTTTTTGACCTACAACCGGGCCCCCACACACACGTACATAGCACAGCACACAGCATACTCTGCACCTCGCCACTCGCACCACTACACTAGCACCACCACCGCACCACTAGCACCACCACCGTACCACTAGCACCGCCACCGTACCACTCGCACCGTACCACTCGCACCTTGTGAGACCCTGTTGTTTGTGTCAAATGACCCTCGGATCCGGAGACGCGGGGATGAAAAGAGCGTGGATTGGGATTGATTTGGGGATTTTTGAATGGCTTTTCCTGGCTTGTTTTTTTTTCTTCGTGCGTTTTACTTCTTGGTATCGAAAATCTGATTATGATCGTGGATCGTAAACCGTAAATCGTAAACACCTCCCCGCACCCACACCCCCACTCCTCGCCCCTTCTTACGCCTCCCACTACCCCCACTACCCCCACTACCCCGCACCCCGCACCCCTCTCACGCACATATATACACATACGCCTTGACGTTTGATCGAGGGTTTTTCTTGACAGACGCTTTTGATTTTGATTTTTTTTTTTCTTTGTTGTTTTTTTTTTTTTTGCTTCGTCTTCTTCTTGAGCTTTGGTACTTGATTCTTGAGCTTTGATTCTTGATCCACACATTCCTACTCCCCTGCCTCGTGCCCTCGTTTGTGTCCTCCGTGTTGTGGCCGTGCTCCCTTCTTCCTTCTTCCTTCTTCCTTCTTCCTTCGTCCTTATCTGCCTTACGCCTTACGCCTTACGCCTTACGCTCCCCCCCCCCCCCTTACCTCTCACCCACACCCTCCCCCTCCCCTCCCCTCCCCTCCCCTCCCACCCACACCTTCACACCGCGCGCGCGCACACACGCTTGGCTTCGTGTATGATATCCAATTGTGAATATATGTAATAATACCTGTCCTTGTGTTGTTGTTGTTTTTTTTCTGCTTGATTGTGTTTGAATTTGCTTTTGGAGTGGTGTGGAGTGGTGTGGGTTTGATTGGGTTGGTTTTGATTGGGTTGGTTTTGATTGGGTTGGTTTGAGTGGGTGGGTGGGAGAGGTCGTTCCTCGTGTGTGGCGCACGTGGTGAAACTTGAAAATTGAAACTTGAGTGAAAAATGGGGGGTTGAATTTGGGTTGGATGTGATGTGATGCGGTTTGGTTTGGTTTGATTGGATTTGATTTGGGTGGGTGGATATATGCGTATGCGTATGCTAAAGCTGAGACTTGGACTTTTTGGGGAGGGAGGGACTAGTGGAGGATAGTGGTGGTGTTAAATGAACGTGAGTGCATTTTGTGGCTCTTAAGGAATAAAAGGAAAGGAAAGGAGATCGGTAGCTGGGACGCCAGCTTACGTTTGGGAGTTAGGTTTGTTAAGGATTCAGTGTTAGTATGTATGTGGCGCACGTGGTGAACCGTGATATGTGAAACCTGTAGCTGAAAGGGTGGTGCTATCACACTCCCATGCTTACTAATTACGCTTTTGTTTCGTAAGGGTCGGGTCATAACCTCGAAATATGTTTTTGTTTTTTTTTTTTTTTTTTCTAAAATAGAGGAGATTGTTGAGCGTCTAGCTGCGGTGCGGAGACCCGCGCTCACTCCGAATTGAAGACTTGAATATACATATACTGGAGAAAAGAGTGAAAGTTGACTTGGGAGAAAAACTCGGCACCGGGTGGACCCCTCCCTATAAATAGATTCGGGCTCGGACCCGAGTTTGATGGCTTGGAGGGATGCGTGGGATTGCTAGGCCGGTTGTGGTGTACGCTGGGGTTTAAGTAAACATAAAAATTCTGGGATGCTATTTGTCCATGCTTAGACATCCAAAGTGGGACGGTTGTGTGGGCCTTGATTCGAATGCCTGAATGCCAGTGCTGAAGAAGTGAGGATGACTGATTAACTAATGATGATTTTCGGTGACTGACCTTGCGGCGTTTTACGTAGAGCGCAAATGCGATTTTTTGTGATGAAACGTCGGGTCGGTGGTTGCATGCATCGTGCCTTGTGTGGCGCTGTGTGGTGGTATGGGGATAAGGGGAAGATAGTTGCATCACGTGTTTGTGTGGTGGTTCATCGGGGTTTAGGTGGAAGCTAATTGTGTCGATGACGGCAATCAAAAACCTCTGTCCCACGTTAGGATGATTGGCGCTTGTACACGGAGGGGCTGCGCCGGCGGCCCATATCTCCGCATAGTCGGGTGCGACGCCTTCCGGGAAGAGCACGTGATAGTGTGACTCACCTGCGGCGTGGTCTTTTCGGACCGTTGTTATCCCTGCCACGTCGTAGTGTCGCAGCATATCGCAAACGTAGTATATTTTAGTATTAATAATACAATCAACTGAAGTTCGAAATAAAAGACTATCAGTATGAAAGAACTAATAACTAAATATATGCGCACCTGAAGTTCGAAATAAAAGACAATCCGAACTTCAGGTGGCGTCGAAGTTTATATAGTTTTATATTTATGAAATATAAATGGAGCATGACGATGAACGCACGTATATCAATTAAAATAAATGACGCCAACATGACGAATCGTGTATGGGGGCGCGTAATGGATGGCGAACATATGATGCAAGTTTTTCTCTGACGTCAGACATCGTTTCCGTCGACACTCCCACTCGATGTAGACGGAGGAGACACAACGCCCAGCAGCAAACGGTATTTTTCGAATTTTTCACGAGGTAAAGCTTTGGTGAGGACATCCGCGATCATGTCGTGGGTGGAAACACGTTCCAATGATATGTCACCTTTTGAAATTCGCTCTCGGATGTAATGATAACGTATATCGATATGTTTGGCGCGTGAATGAGCGACCGGATTTTTTGAGAGAGCAATACATCCAGTACTGTCGGTATGGATGATGGTGGCGTCCGTTTGACAATGATCGAGGTCCTTCAGTAAGTTCCGAAGCCATACAGCTTCCCTCGTAGCATTGGAGGAGGCTATATATTCAGCTTCAACCGTGGAGGTGGCGACGACGGATTGCTTCTTGGATGACCAAGATACCATACCACCGTCAATACTAAAACACCAACCACTGAATGACCTTCGGTCATATTCATCCTGAGCCCAGTTCGCGTCACTCCATCCCACCAATCTCACATCGCCTTCGTATGATCCCCCTAACTTTAAAGATAGTGTCTTCGTACCTTTAAGGTATCGTAGGATTCGCTTGCATGCAGCTAGATGGACGATTCCTGGATTATTGGGGGATTGCGCGACTTGTCCGACCGCAAATTGTATGTCGGGACGTGTCTGAGTGGCATATAACAGGGATCCAACGAGTGAAAGGTAATTCAACCCATTCGAGTATGAACTATAAGCTTCATGTTTGTTTTGGTCCGTAGGGCATTGAAGATTGGACAGATGTTGGTTTGTAACCAAGGGAGTGGATACCGGATGACAATTGGTCATACCGAAACGTTCCAAAATTGAATCGATATAGGCAGATTGATTCAGGTAAATGACTCAATTAGGGCGGTCTCGTACAATTCGGAGCCCAAGCATGTAATGTATTTCGCCTAGATCTGTGGTGTCAAAGTTGTGATTCAAGTCTGTTTTGAATTGTGTAATATTATGGAGGTCTTTTCCGGCAATAGCCATGTCGTCAACATAGACAAGCACCATTAATATGATCCCATCATTTGAGCGTAAGATATAGAGACAGTCGTCGGCCTTAGATTGTCTGAAACCCAAGGAAATGAGGACGTCGTAGAGCCTTTCTTTCCATTTTTGACCAGCTTGTTTGAGTCCATAGATGGCTTTTAAGAGCTTCTAATACGTTCCGTTCCCTATTCCATGAGGTGGTTTCATGTAGATCTCTTCGTCCAAATGTCCCTCGAGATAGGCTCCGATGACATCAATTTGATGGATTTCATAATCAAGAGAGGCCGCTAGAGTGAGGAATATGCAGAGGGAAGTAAATCTGGCAACTGACAAAAAGGTATCTGTATAGTCTATCCCTGGAATTTGCGAAAAACCTTGGGCGACAATACGAGCTTTATATTTTGTGTGTTTTCCATATTCATCAAACTTTTCCTTCAAGACAACTTTACTTCCGATAGCTCTTTTTCCAGGTGGAAGGGAATCGACCGGTTCAAATACTCCACGCTTGATGAGCTGGTTGTATTCATCTTCGATGGCCTTCCTCCATTGTCGCGCATTGGGAGATTTTAAGGCTTCGTCGACGTTTGGTCCAGATATGGCAATGAGGGCAAGATGCTGCGTCGTGTCCCTATCTGGGGAATCATCATCCTGCACATACCTTTTAGGAGGGTGTCGTTCCCTAGTGGACGGTGCTCGACGAGGCAAATTCTCCCACTTCTTTGACTTTCGAGGGGCTGAAGGAATCATAGTTGGTGGATGATGACGTGTAGGGGTTATAGGTCGTGAAGGATACATTAATTCTTCGGTGGGGGTACTGCCTTCGGATGCACTAGCAAAGGTATCATCCGCTTCACTTACTTGACTAATATCGGAAGGCTGGGAAGGCACGTATATTTTGCAGGGTATGTCATCTTCTGGATACAGTTCGGTATTAATGAGGTTGCTGATTCGCTCAGAAGATGTCTGATTGGTTATGGTGTTGACCTGAGCCAGCTCACTTGGAATATCGTCCTCATAAGATTGTACATCGCGGGAGGTGATCAGCTTCCCGTTTTCAAGATCTTCGAGTCGATAACCCTTGGTTTCATCAGCCCACCAACCCAGCATGCATACGTGCACCGCTCGTGACTCGAGCTTGCCATGCCTAACCTCTTTTGGAACATGAGCCCAACCAAAGGATCCGAATACTCGTAGATGAGATACATCGGGTTTTTCGCCGACTGGGCTTATTTCAGTGAAAGGAATTTTCCCCTTTAAGGCTGAGGTGGGAGTAATGGACCGTATGTAGACGGCATACATGAATGCCTCTCCCCAGTATTGTAAGTCCATTTTTGCAGCATGTAGCATGCTTCGGGTCATCTCCATGAGAACAGCGATTGCTCGTTCGGCGATACCATTCTGTTGGGGGCGATACGGATTGGTCGTCTCGTGCTTTATGCCATTTTTAGCACAAAAGTCGTTCATGACAGAATTGATGAATTCGGAACCGTTGTCGGTCCTAATGATCTTCACGAGATGACCAGTTTGGCGCTCAAGTCGAGCAACAACAACTCGTACTTCGCCTCCAGTCTCATCTTTGCTTTTTATAAGCCTCCCAGTCAGATACCGTCGACTAACTTTGACAATGACTAGAGCGTATAGGTAGCCATCCCAAGTGGGCACGTTCATGGGGCCAACTAGGTCAATTACAAGCAATTCGTTCAGGCCATACTCTTTAGTGCTGGTCTTGAGTAACGGAGGCCTCATGGACTTTCCTTCCATACAACCGCTCCATAAGCGATCATATTCTTCAGGCAATGTAAGTTTTAGTCCCGTAACAAGATATTTGTCGGCCATTGATTTGATGACACGAGGACTAATATGTCCAAAACAACGATGCCATAAACGCATGGTTGATTCGCTTGCTATGTAAGCGACATGACCTTCGAGAGTTCCGATGAACATGCAATTGACTCGGTAAAGGGTGCCATTTGAACCAACTAGGTTTGCCCTCATAAATTCGTGATTATCCCAGGATAAACTAAGCCCAAAGCGATATCCGTTTATCACAACACTGGCGCGATGTAATAGTCCTAAGCTGATGAGGTTCGTCCCTAAATTGGGAATATGAAGGACATTGTCCAGCCGAATATCATTAGTTCCACTGGCAACGTTTGTGCGTATGGCGATTGATCCGATGCCAGCAACTGTAAGTCTGTTTTGGCCACCTACTGAGATATACTGATTTTGGGTTTTTCAGTATTGGAAAAACCATTCGCGATCAGACAACATATGGCACGTCGCGGCACTGTCAAGAAGTAATCCTGAAGGCATTCCGTCGCCAGAAGCCATTAGAACCTTGCCAACTTCGCGAGGTTCATCAATGTGATCATCCATCGCCAAGTTTGCATTACCAAGGCTTTTAGACTTTTTTGGCTTTGGACAAGTGGGACTCCAATGCCCTTTTTTCCCACAGTTATGACATATGTCTCCAGGTTTAGGCTCTCTCTTGACTCTCATCTTCGGCTTCTTTGAGCCTTTTGAGCTACGTTTATCGCTTCCACTGGACATAGAACTATTCTTTGTGGCGAAAGCCAAGGTTTTGGAGGAATGAATTCTCTTCCAACATGTTTTGTTCATAAACCAGCATTAATTCTGTAGTTACGTCGTCCAGGGTAAGACTATCGCCACGATGAAGCAAATTTTGCTTGACAATTTCCCAGGTGGGTACCTGTGGCAATGAAAGGAAGAGAGCATTGATAATCGTGCAATCATCAACTTTGTGACCAGTTTCGATGAAACAACGACGAATATTGAGATAGAAACCGATGTGGTCAGAAATGGATGAATGTCCGTCCCATCGTTTCGCATACAACTGCTGATAGTAGTAGTGTATGTTCATTCCTCCTTGCTGGTCAACAAAATTTTTATGAAGGTGGTCCCACAAGTCTTTCAAACTTTTAAAACCAATGATTGATTCGCGCTGCATATATTCAACGGCGCTTCGAATTAGCCCAACGGCTGCATCGTTTTTATTTAACCATTGTTCGTACTTGTCGACAGTTTGTTCCCAGGCTATATATCCTTTGGACTGCATGACATCATATAATTCCTGGCCATCCTTTAACTTGGCCATGGAAGAACTGTCGGCAGAAGAGGATGTGGAAACCAAGAGGCCAGGATAAACATTGGGAGGTTTAAGGGGACATTTCTCTTGTCCAGAAACAACTCCCCAGAGAGATTTGGCTAGCAGGGCAGACTGCATGTTGTCCAACCATACATGGTAGTTCGCACCATTAAACTTTGAGAACTGCAAGGTCTCAGAAGTTGATTTGCGATCCCCGGGGCCCATAACCTGTTGCAGCATATCGCAAACGTAGTATATTTTAGTATTAATAATACAATCAACTGAAGTTCGAAATAAAAGACTATCAGTATAAAAGAACTAATAACTAAATATATGCGCACCTGAAGTTTGAAATAAAAGACAATCCGAACTTCAGGTGGCATTGAAGTTTATATAGTTTTATATTTATGAAATATAAATGGAGCATGATGATGAACGCACATATATCAATTGAAATAAATGACGCCAACATGACGAATTGTGTATGGGGGCGCGTAATAGATGGCGAACATATGATGCAAGTTTTTCTCTGACGTCAGACATCGTTTCCGTCGACACGTAGGGCATAATGCCATAGTGTTGTTGTTGGCCGAAATCATCTCAAAACACTCACTCTATACCGTTCCGAATGTGATAACCAGAAAAACTTGAATAAGTCTCATCAGCAGTACAGACAATGGAACAGGACGTTGGGATCTTGATGTAGAACTATCTTTTATCTCAACATGAAAATGGTTGCTTTTTTATGGTGTGGGAGCAGAGGCCCACAGCGTGAGGACATCTTTCTGTCACGAATCAATTAAAGGTGATGAAACGTATTCTTCCCTTCTCCTTGTTCAATGATTCACGCCCCCATGCAGAATATCGACACAGATCTAAAACAACGTGGGTTGAAAATGTTATCTCTGGGTATGCTCTTTTGACTGCGAAACATGTTTACAAATATTATCGGAACAATGATACAGATGACAGTGGTGCACATGGACTGTCTGTGCTTATTATTCTCCAAGAAATCATGTCTTGTCTTGTGCACCTGGAGAACGCTAAATCTCCACCTAAGCCTTGTGATTATTTTGACATATCAGTGGGGCTGGGACAGAAACATCTGAAATTTTAGCACATGACAAATTTGCAATGGATGAAGGATTTTTGAGGCTTGTGAATGATGGAAACCATTGAATGGATACTACACATACAAGGGAAGCCTCTGATGGAATTGCCAAAAATATATGATCTTGATAACATATACTGCATTACAGAAGATGGCAATCTGGTTCCTATTCTAATGAAATGAACAAATCAATGCCTAGATGAGATTTACAATGGATTCTGCACTATGAGACTAGACAGATAATGTGAGAACACAAACAATGGATTGCAAATAGACCAAAAAATAAAATCCAATGTAGATAAGCAATGCTTGTTGGCAAATGAAATGCCAGCAACAGAAAAGAAACCTATCCACTACACTATAGGCTATTGTGATTTTTAATAGATTCTGAATAGAATGAACAGATGACTTATTGCAAACACATACAAACAAATAGAAAAAAAGACAGAAAAAAGACATTCTTAACTAATGTCATGCATGTTGGGTAATTTGAACTCCTACCCATAGAGGTTACCAGTGACAAAAAAGCACATACCCACTGCACTACAGCCTTGAATGAAAAAAGAAAGAAAAGAACAGCAATCTAGTTCTTATTTCCAATGAAATGAATGAATGAATAAATCGATAGATGAAATTTACAATGGATTGTGCACTAACAGGACTGAGCAGATAATCTGAAGGAAAACAAATAGATTGCAACAAACAAATTCTACAATTCACAAGCTTTTTGTTAGAGGGAGCTGACTCTATTAAATTAATTAAGGATCCATTGTCTGTGTATTTGTTCTCTCTATAAATTCTCTTCTCTGCATTAAATCTATTATCAGAATGTGATCCATTGGGATAGAAGACATCCTCATTACATTAATAGTCTTCTGTGAAGAATGCAAAGTCATTTGATGTATATAGCCCCTGAGGTCTAGTAAGTGTGATATTTTTTTTTTCCATTATCATGCCTCAAGTGCCTGGCACTCATGTTGCACATTACATACGACAGACTATCTACTGTACAAGAGCTGTAGAATCCTTGTCCCCCCACATACATGGAGAATGAACAAGTTGGTGATTCCATATGCTGTTTAGACTGCACTTTCCTGGTAGTGACCATTAACTAGAAGTCATTTCTTCTTCCACTAATGCCATTTCACTACAAAAGCCCATTAGGTTGGGCATGGGTGGGAGACATGCAGCAGGTCTGCTGTCCCATGGCCAGTGTCTCTTCGAGTCTGTGGGATGGGTGTGGCTTGCTTCATGCTGTCTGTGGTGCCATCTGTGGCTAAGGCTGTGTGTGTAGTTCTTCCTGGGTTGTTGGTGTCATGTTTTCTGCACTTTGCTGGGGCCTTTGTGGTAGCCTCTTTGTGGCTTCCATGAACCTAAGGAGGTGCTTAAGAGTGCCGGGTGCAGAGAGTAAGAAAGCAATTGACTCAGCTTTTCTTTTCAGGGGTCTTGTTAAGTGTGTGAACTTCTCTACAGTGTAATGTGAGCATATAATGAGGAAGTGTTTGACTGTTTCTACTGAGGTCATTACAGTGTGGGCAAATCGGCATTTCAGAGCAATGGATTCTAAACAGGTGTTGATTTAGAGGTACGTGGCCCATTCTCAACTGGGTCAGTATGGCTGATTATTTGCAATTTAATGTTGAGATCATGCACATGTAATTTCTGGATGGGGTTGTCTTGTCCAGGTGCATTTATCGGATAGCATCTGTCCTGTGAGGCATGTGTAATGTGACAGCACACCTCATTCTTTCAGATTGTGTATGAAGTGTTGCAGTATCATGTTTGGGAAAGCCCCTTGTACATCCAAAAAGAGAGCTGTGGCTACTTTACCCAAACTCCAGGTATTCTTGTTTTTGTGCACTACAAGGTGCATTGCATCTGTTGTGTTTCTTCCTGGTTGGCCTCCAAACTGGCCCAGGAATAGGAGGTTGTGCTTTTCTGCTAAATGAGACAGGTCAGCAGCCACTAGTGTGGATAAGAGCTTCCCCAGGGTGTTAAGGAGGCTGTCACGACCCGTACTAAGCCCCAAACCCCAGACGCCCACCAAATCACCCCCAACCGCCCCGGGACAACAGGACCCTCGCCCACCCTCGAAGGGACACCGGCACACCTCCCATCAACCCCGGCACCCCGGCATAACCCCCATCAATCCCTCATCAGGTCCGGCGCCCGCCTTCACCCCGAAAACCCCCAATCGACCCTCCTACCCAACCTACCAACCCAAACTCCCACCAATCATCCGGCTTCCCGCGCGACCACCCCCGGATGCCCTGCACAATCATCTCCAGCGCCATTCAATACCTCGGATACACAGCCCCGCGCTCCAACCCCGATCGTCACCCCTGGCCCAAAGGCCTCCCTGACCCGGTCCTGGACCTCCCTATTTAAACCCGTAGGTAGCACCCCGTTAGAGTAGTCTTGATATTACCTTTGCCGTTACTTTGTCGTACCTCCGTTTCGTACGAGCTTGTCTGTCTAACTTGTCTGCCAATATATATCTCTTTCCTCTCCAAGTCTCCCGGTTTTCTCTAAGTCTCTCTCTCTTTCTTCGCCTCAGTCTCCCGGACTTCGTCTCAGTCTCCCGGTTTTTCTTCTCTCGCCTCCGCACACCTCCCACACCCCCTCCCTCGGTCCCGGACTTCGCCCAGAACCTTGACCACCCTCCCACTTAAAACCCTGGTACTCCGTGCAACCCCGGAGCATCTCCCAACCCCCCGGACTTCCTCCGGAACTCCTACTCTCTGTCCAGGACTACCCCTTCAGACGTCGAGTCTGCCTAGTAAGGACCCGCTTACAGTTGGAAGCCCCCGTAGTCAGCGGAACCTGACATAATATCAAGACTCTCCCTTACCC
>JAGGAT010000855.1:0-15967 GCA_017657195.1 Termitomyces sp. T70a | reverse complement strand
CCAATCCTGTCTCTCCTCAGACTGTCTGGAATGTGCTGAAGGAGGAGGGGTATTGGTCTGCTACAAAGAAGAAAGTTCCTATGCTCAAAGCTAGACATAGGCAACTATGACTTAATGGGCTCAAGAGCATCAAAACTGGACTGTGGAAGACTGGAAAAGAGTGTTGTGGACCAATAAGACAAAGATTAACAGAATTGGGTCAAATGGAAAGCAGTATGTGTGGAAGCTAAAAGGAGAAGGCATTTCAAACTGAACTACACCTACTGTGAAATATGGAGAAGGGAATAATCTCATGGTATGGGGCTGTATGGGTTGGAATGGGGTAGGAAAGCTGGTAGAGGTGGTGGAGATCATGAATGCAGAGCAGTACTGTGAAATATTGGAGGATGGAGCAAAGGAGAGCTTTGAAAAATCGGAGATGGAGGAGGGTGCCTGCTACTTTCAACAGGACAATGACCCCAAACACAGCTCCAAGAGGGCTAACAAATGGTTTGAAGACAACACCTTTGACATTCTCTGGTGTCCAGCCCAATCCCCTGATTTTAACCCTATTGAACACCTCTGGGAGTACCTCAAAGAGCAGCTTAGGCAGTATGAAACACCTCCTCATAGTGTGCATGAATTGTGGGAGAGAGTTGCAAAGCAGTGGGATCGAATACCAGCAGAAGTATGCCAAAGACTGATAGAAAGCATGCTTAAAAGGATTCAAGCAGTTATCAAGGCAAATAGAGGACATACAAAGTACTAAATACCAAAATTAGAAATGCTCAAAAAACTGTCCCAATGAGTGAGTATTTTAAAATAGCCATTACTCCACCAGTTTTGATTCAAATTATATAAGCTAAGATGCAATTTGTAGCTGCAATGCCATAGTATGTTACATGATTTAATCAGAATTTTAAATACTTCCAATCTTTTATGCCAATGTCATCTTTCAAAAAGTATAAAACATTGGGACAGTTTTTTGAGCCACTGTAGTAGTCTCTATCACCAACTAAAACTGCAATCCTAGACTATCCCTACAACAATAAGAATAAATTACAAAGGTAAAAAGATGCTTTAGCAAGCAACTAGCTGCTACCACCTCTTCTAGTTCTCTTCATCTTTAGGCTTGAAAGAGTCAATGCTAAATGTATCTTTTTCTCTTTGGCCTTCCTGCTTCTTAGGAATCAAAGTCCCTTGGCATTTTCTAAGGCCCTAATCATTTCCAAGGAAGCCTCATTAATCATGGCCACCCTTTCAGTGGCAATTTCCTTCTTCTGCCCCTTTACAAACTTCTGTGCCCTTCTAACTAATACTGCATGTTTTAAGGTGTGCCTAGTCTGGCTCAATGCAATTTAAGCCTTTTACACACTATTTAGCACTAGGCCAGGGCAGCAAGACTCCAGCATCCCTTATGGACAAGTCCCCCATCCAATACCATCTCCTCCTCACATCCAAGTATGACACCTAGAAGCCACAGAATGAGACCTTCATGCCAGCGCTAGCCTTGCCACCTTCTCCACAGTAGGTCATGGGCACCACTGGCTTGCTGGCTTCCATCTCCATGAGGGGCACTTCTATTAGGTCCAAACTTGACATGTTCTGATCATGTGACACATCATGCCCTCTATCTGCACATGCCATTCTGTTTTAAACCTTGATGTCTGATGGACATCATGCCACCATCCCCACATTTCACCTCCACACTCTGTCATTAGTTGCTGCTGCTATTAGTGGATCACTGTCAGCATGACTTTCCTCTTTGAGTCTAATTCCAACTATGCTTGCTTTTGACTTTATAATGA
Source organism: Termitomyces sp. T70a (assembly GCA_017657195.1). Taxonomy (NCBI): domain Eukaryota; kingdom Fungi; phylum Basidiomycota; class Agaricomycetes; order Agaricales; family Lyophyllaceae; genus Termitomyces; species Termitomyces sp. T70a. Next base: position 14,180 of record JAGGAT010000855.1, on the reverse strand, counting down.
CAGCTGACTAACAGCTGGCACTTTCTGTTACCATCTCCACACACTACATTACAATTTAGCACCTACCTTCACCATGACCCTGTCACAAGACTGATGTCTTGCACATTACCTGGCAGCATGCCTTAGCTAGCTGTCTACATGACCATTCTTGAGTAGCATTCACCTTCATTATAGTATCATTTAGACCTTTACTTACAATTTTCATTAGCAACTATTAGAGTCATTGCTGACCCTTCACTAAGTTGCCACCTTTACTTACTATAAATACTTTACTTTTTGTCAGTAGCAGATTATCCAATTGCACTGAGCCCCTTTTGCCCCACAGTTCAGATCTCTAAGTTCACTTGAGGTGCTAAGCAATTAGCAGCCTCACTTCTCTTCTTCTGCATTAAAGCTCTTAGCACCTTCATTGCACATTTTAATGGTACTATACAGGTACACCCTCATCACTGGTATCAATCCTTGCCACCTTGCACTCTTAACATATATGCTCAGCAACAGTGGCTAAGTGTTAGAAGCTTTGTAAGCTTATTGCATTCTGTCCACCATTTCCCAACTTCTTACTGCCTGCTGCCATTGACAGCAATATCTCCCCAACCCAACACTACATTTTAGGACCAAGTAACTGGGACCTGCCCAGGACTCCCTCAGCACTTTGCAAGCCCAACATGAAACAAGGCTAAGTGCAGCTTACTAGGACAGCAATTAGCTAAATTTTGGGCACATCAGTGCTTTACATTGGTGTCAGGAGTGCTACCACCACACTTGTGGCTCTTGGCACTGTCCACAGTGCAGGCATGCTTGAGAATGCCACAATGATAGCAAGGCTGAGTGCCAGTGGAGAACTAGCAGCTTTCAGAATTGTTCTCTGCTCAGCATTTGTTGCACTATCAAAAGTTGGAGAAGGAAATAGTTACCATGCAAAGAAGTCACTTACCACACCCTGAAAGCTTTCCAAAGTCTGTTGACTCACCAGTGCCACAGTCTTTTTGTTCTTCATTTTGAGCATAGGAACTCCTTCCTCAATACTTTTGTCTAGCACCACCTCTTCCCATTACAGCAATAACAAACCTTTCAATTCTGCATCAGTAAACATCATTTAGAAAGGAGAGGCATCAGTTCACAAGTTTTCAAAAGCAAGCATTAGTGCTTACTGCATACTAAGGAGCAGCAACTTTACAAGACTTGCTTGTATGGGCCATTGCAAGCATGGTGCAACCAGGATCTGCTAGTTATTAGTTATGTTATTCCATATTCTCTAATTTGATGATTTCAATTAAACTACACAAATAAAATATACATTAACGTTTCCCATTATTCCCTGCTTACATGAGCAACCATCCAAATGAATGTATCACATGACAGCAAAAATCAAAGACATTATTTGCATGCCTATCCCCTGCTTATATGAGCAACTGTCCAGATGAATGTATCACATGATGGCAAAAATCAAAGACATTATTCACATGCCCATCCCCTGCTTACATGAGCAACCATCCAGACAAATGTATCACATGATGGCAAAAATCAAAAACATTATTCACATGCCCCATCCTGCTTAACAAATGAACACATGAAGGCAAAAATCAAAGACATTATTCACATGCTGGCTCACTGGAAAAATCAATCACATGATGGCAAAAATTGAAGACATTTTTTCCACACATAGTTTGCTACCCAGAAAAACCTTGATCTATTCTAGATCTCAGAATTAAAGAAAGTTTGTTCAGGATAATGGCACTAGTGACAAGTAAAAACTAACTTTGTATTATGAAGTTTTTTTAGACTTCAGAGGAGAGTTCAACCTAGTTGCCAGCAGTGATGGACTCTTGACACTACTGGCATAGAAAGTCCTGATAGGAGAACCTTTATGTAAGGGTGACCTTCAGAAGTTGTGGTTAACCACACAACTGGCAGAGAGAAATCCAAAGTTTATTAGGAACTATATGTGCAACATAAATAGTAACTAATCATCTGGCAGAGGAAAATCCAAAGAGAAGACTAAAGAATCCATTTGCCACAGCATAGCATATTAGCATAGGGGTGGGGGTAGAAGAATCAACTGTACAATGCAAGAACCACCCTGAGAGATATCCTTGGAGATCTTTAGGCTGATTTAGAGGAGTCTAAAATGAAAGTCCCCTGATACTTTAGCCACTTTATCTTCACTACTCATATAGGCATCTGCTGTATCATCATCCTCCACTGTGGAAGCTCCTGCCTGTTAGATTGCTATGTCTCCTCCTTCTCTAGCTGCCTTCCTTTGTTCCAGTGACTTGTTGAGGCCATGCCACCTTGGCAAGCACCTCCCTCTGCTACTGTGTGATGTCTATTTCTACTAGAGGTGCAATCACTTCTTTGCTGTTTCAAGGAGATAGTTCAAGCCAAAGCTAAGCAACAAATAATTAGATAAACTTGCCTTGCATCAGGGGTGCTTACCATTATTGGCAAGGTGCCAGAGAGTATGTCCTCCAACTCATCCTTGAAGATCACAATGGGAGGAGGCACCTAGAGTCAGGATCAGTTAGCACCACAGCAATAGGTAAAAATGACTTACAAAATGCTTGAACAGAGCCTAACTCACATTTCCATGCCACACCAAGAACATATATAGCCAGCTATCACTCATATAGGCATATCATGCCAGTGACAATGGCTTTAGGTGCCTTCACACCTACACCATCAATGCATGCCAATAACATGTTGGCCTTTGCAACAAACATAATTGCCACTAGTTGGACATCAGCAGAGGAGGCAGAGACAAGTTTCAGCACAACAGAAAAAGATATTCTAAAAATGGTTAGCAAAGCAAGAGCAGACAAAAATAGAAAGCAGGAGGGATAGACAAAGTTTTCACACACATGCCAGGTGTTATAAGCAAACTTTACAAGTGATAGACCACCAGTCATAAAAAGGTAACAAGTAAGTCATTTTTGTGACTGAGGACAGTCAATTTCTCAGGTGGGAAGAGATTATAAGCATCCATAAGAGCTAATTGCACCAATCACACAGCACAGCATAGGAATAGATTACAGACATAAGTCATGGAGTAAAATGCACCTTAGCACATAGGATCAGATCATTATAAGCAACATCTGATGGTCATGCACAGCAATGGTTTGCTTCCATCAAAGATAGTGCCAGTGATTGATGGAATGACAAGAGACACATAGCATCAATCAATCAATATTAATGCTTTCAAGCAACAATAGTACTTAGAAATTTGGAATAATGAAGTTTTTCCATGACAGACAGCTTAGCATTTCACTTTGGCACCACCTCCCAACTTGGATGGACAGTTAGATTGTGAACTTGGTATTAAATAGTTTACTTCATAGTGTCTTCAAGCTGTCAAATAAATAAAGTTGAAAGACAAAACAAGAGTGAGGTTAGAACTAAATGTAAGCTTAAAAATAAAGTATCATATATATGCCAGAAATATACATCATCAAATCATGTAATGTGGAGGTTGAAGTCAGATTTAAGGCTTGAATTGTGCATTGAGCTCAAAAGCTAAGGCCTTGATTGAACAGAGTGAGGTTGAGGCTGGGATTAAGCATTGAGTTGAGGGGTAGGAGTGTTTGGGAGCAAAGCCCCCAACAAGATGCTACAGTCATCTAAACTTGTTACTTTGGAATATACATATAGGTCAAATTGAGTGACAGGTTACCCTAAAGTTGACTTAGGCTTACTAGTCGAATAGATTACCTCTTTTTTCCTTTCATTCTTTGTCTCTCCATTCATAATTCTTCTTGTTGAATAGTTATCCAAAAGTTCTAACATGGAGCGAATTGTATGTATAAACCTCACTCCCTAACTGTCAAAGCCAGACTTAAACCAACGTTGACCAGCCCTCCATGAATTTCAAGCGGATCACTTAAGCTGAAGACATCGAGGAACTCCCACGAATTGTGGAAGCCAGAGACAAATCGTTTTTGCTGAGCTCCAAAAATTCTATATGCGTAGAAATCGATGAGTTATAACCAAGTTTAGATTCGAGCAAGTCATAAAATAAACAAGATGGTAGAATATTTCAAGTATATTCAATCGAGCGCTCGAGTGACAAGGAGGGATAAAAATATCTGTAATTAGGTTGTACAGGTGCTAAGTTGCATTGTATGACACGAAAAAAAAAACAATGGGCTGTTAGGAAACCATAAAAGAACTTACAACATCTTCATAGAAAGATAAATATCTATTGAGAAAAGCTGACCTCAGCAATGAATTCTTTCACGACGTCCAACAGCTCTTTCACAAGAGTGTCGCGATCCCACTTGGTACGATGACGCCATACACATCCCAGGCATGATGCGCGGAGCTGTTCGAGCTCTTCAATCGTGAGTGTGCCCGTCTCATCACAGAGATGGCGCTGCAGCTCCTCAACAAGGGTGTCGTCGACGTGGAAATCGGGCAATGGCGTAGGTGTACGCTCAATGACCATGGGTATCGGTGAAGGAGCCGGAGGTTCTGCTACTGTTGGACTCTCAGGAGACGTCGTTCTAGCGACAGAACGTTGCACCGAAGGCGCACGGGGAGGCGTTGATGAGGTCAGGATGGGCGCAGGAGATGAAGAAGTAAAGAAAGGATTAGAAGTATCGTTATGCAAAACAGGTGCTGGGGCAGACGGTTCCTCCTGGCCCGTAGTTGAGGTGGCTACTCCGGGGAACATTCTCTCCACGTCCGGAGAAGGCATGGGATTAAGCAGAGATGGATCAAAGCCTCCTGACCTTGATCGTGTTGAGGGAACATCATCCACGACCATGTCAGCGGACTGATCAGCCGAGCCACCAGGCTGTATCACAGTTTCACCCTCGGGTGCAAAATGTACTCGCGAATGCAAACCAAAGGAGGAACCAATGTTTAGAGGGTCACGCTCATCGTCAACCATCTTCGAACGCTTAGAATCGCGGCTCTCCCCATTTTCTTCTTCGGAAGCATGTGAGTCGCTCGCTGCCTCGTTCGAGCGCTGACGTTTCAAACGGCGTTCTAGTTGCACCGGATCGGTTATGCCCAACTCAGGTTGTTGACCGTTATTGCGTCCGCTTCTTCGGAAACCGTTCGGCTGACCATTGTCCTCTAGTCCCCTGCCTTTGTCTTTCTCCTTCTCCTCAACCCCCTTGGCCTTCCTGAATTCCTCCTGACGTTGACGTTCTCGCACCGCCATCCTTTCGCACTCAATGCGGAACTGCGGATCGAACTCTTGTATGCTCACTTGCGCTGCAGTGAACATGGCCTGAGCTTTGTACAAGCGATCCATGTCTTCATAAGATCGGACATCAGCATTATGCAATATTTTCCCGATGTCGTCCAAGAAATCCCGAGGAGTGAGATAACTGCCCTTGAAGAGCTCAGAGTGCATCCTCTCCAGATCCATGTCGAATAACGGGGGTAGCTGAACGACATCCACCTGTTGCTGCTGTTCTTGCTGCTGCTGATCGTCGTGATGATGAACGATACCATTGGGGACGCCATTGGCAAGGAGAGTTTCTTCAGGGTGAAGACTATCTTGAACTTCAGGATTGGTCGTCGAATCAATGATCCCGTTCATCATAGGTTGTGCATCCCCAGGAGGTGTTGCAGGAACAACAGGCACCATAGGAGTATCCACGGGCATCATGACTGCTTCAAAATTGTATTCCTCCTAATGCAACGAAGAGAATTAAAATTGAATAAAGAGCACTGAATCTAGGAAAATGACACACCGTCGCTCGTTTCGTGAATCTCTTAAACTTCCGTCTGAGTTCCGTTAATATTGGCCCGAGTCGATACTTGAGCAGCGTAATGATTCGCTGATCGTTCTCCGCCTGCACTGCCAGCTCCGTCGCAGTCGGCTTACGAGGTTCTAGGGGTGGCGCGATCGGCAGCTCCTCAAGCACCCTCGGCTTCCTCTTGACACCATCAGCAAACTGATTCGGAGGTCGTCGAATATCCTGGACTAGAGGCTCAAAAAACTCGGTACGTTGCGATGCAGACGGAGAGGTAAGCTCGACGCGGTTGTCTTTCGTAAGGCCGAACCATGCTCTGACATCTGGTGGAAGTTCAGCATAATTTCCATCGACGACGACCAATAGAAGGATGGGATCTGTAGGAGCGAGTGTGTCCAGCATTGCGCGCACTGTAGATCGCGATGTTTCGGATACAGCGGCACACCAACCGATCAGAGAAGGTATATATATGACCGAAGGTTGATGACGTTTAGCTTCGACGAACAGCTGAACGATAGCAGCTTCCACTGTCTAAATCCGGGTCAGTTTGTGAAAACCTCGAACCAAAGTTTCTCTGATGCAGCTTACTCTAGTCGAGTCGCCCATCAGAGTACCAAGCTCCAGCGTCTGTATGTGATAGCCTTCCAGATGATGTAATGCCGCGGCTCCGACGTATCCCTGGCCCATACCCATCGGTCCATGGATGACGACTCGGGGTCGATATACACGAAGCGTTTGCATTGCTGAAGAAACTTTCAAGTACTGATAACTGTAGTACCATGGTTGAAGACATACATTGCATAAGCATCTCTCTTTCCAGTGCCCCCTCCTCACCATCATCATCCTCGTACATTGCTTCTTCCAAAGCAGTAAGCTTCTTCTCCATCGGCAAGACACGACCGATCACCGTCTTGACTCGTTCGAGGGCATCGTTAAGAAGCGGGGCAAACTGGGGAGGAAGTGGTGTTGCAGACGAAGAAGTTGATCTCGCAGAGGAAGGCACAAGCTCTACATAACCATCAGTCGTCGAATTCAAGGAATTGACTACGGAATCACTCACTCTTAACAGAGATCATAAAGTCCCTCAAGCCGACGCCAATCGTCTCCGGCTTCAACAATAACCTCTCATTAGTCTTATAAATCTGCGGATACCGTCTTTGGATCGCATTAAGCGCAGCTTCTGTGCAAAGTGCCTATCAAGCCGTCTAAGATCAGTACCAGCAACACAGAAGAAAGAACCTATTCCACCAACCCTCAAATCCGCACCGCCATACCCCTTCGTCAACTTCGCCAGCCCCTTCAATTTCTCACTCGGCACCCACTCCTTCTTCACCTCCACCTCCTGTCCCTGTCCCTGTCCCTCCAGCGGCACCTCCTCGCCCCAGCCAACCCAACCCCTGGTCATAATGCTCAAAATCTTCTCCCTCGCTTCCAGCCCAGGCAGACCAAAATAAAACTCCCTATCGAACCTCCCAGGGCGCCTCAACGCCGGATCCACCGCGTCTGGCCGATTCGTCGCGCCGATGACGACGACCTGCCCGCGCCCGTCCATCCCGTCCATCAGCGCAAGAAGCGTACTCACGATCGAAGCATGAATTTGGTCCTGTTTAGATGAGCGCACGGGCGCGAGACCGTCAATCTCGTCGAAGAAGATGATAGATGGCTGGGAGGCGCGGGCCTCTTCGAAGAGGAGCCGCAGCTGCCGTTCGGCTTCACCGACCCATTTGGAGAGGCAGTCGGCTCCTTTGCGCATGAAGAAGGCTGGGGTGTGGTGTTAGTGAATGTAGATGTGTTGTGTAAACGGCTGGCGTACATATTGAACGGCCGTCTGAGCGGCAACTGGCGGCTAGGGCTCTTGCGAGAAGGGTTTTGCCTGTTCCGGGAGGACCGTGGAAGAGGACACCTCGTGGTGGAGTAACTTTGAACTTTTGGAACACTTCAGGATACAGGAGCGGAAGAAGGGTCATTTCCTTGAGAGCATGGATGTCTGTAAGGATCGGTAAGCATAGGTGGTCAATCAAGAGTCGAGCTACGTACGATCATCGAGTCCACCGACTTCGTCAAAAGTGACATTGACGTTCACACCGAGAGGATCCGCATCGGCAAGTGCTGTATCGTAACATCAATCTTCGTCTGAGAGACCCAAAAAAAATTCATACCAGCTTCACCACCAAACTTCCCAAGGTTCGACGGAGTCCCAACAGCAGCCAGATCACCGCCCAGCATCCCACCCGCTCCACCTGCGCCCGCCATTGTACCAAAGGCACCCGCACCATAAGGCTTCCTAGGCGTCCTTGTGTGTCCATGGTCCGAGTCGGAATCGTCAGCATTTATGCCCATCCACCGTCCCAACTCGGCACCACTCGCGCTCCATCCCAAGTTCTTCTTGGACCGATGCGGCCCAGCATGAAATCCATTACTCCTTCCCAGATTCCTTGACATATTATGCTTCGGCGGAGGCTTCTTCATCTCTTCGAGTGGAGGCGGGATAGCGTAGTTGATACGCTGACGCTGGCGGAGTGCGTATGGCCTGCCATCTGCTTCCTCCTCTGGTTCTGGTTCTGGCTCTGGCTCTGGCTCGAGATCAGAAGAGGTATGCGGTGCATCGTCTATTGAGCCATCTGCGTCTGCAGATGCACCAGAAGAGGGGTGGTCGACATAGACATCCTCTTCTTCCTGAGATGTACGACGGGCATTACGTCGGAGTAAACGGCTTTCACGCTGAGAAGGGCCGGTGTTCATCGGCCTCGACGTGGTGTTAGTTGTGGTGGACTGCGACCCCCTTGGTTTTCTCGAACGGAGGCGAGTTGAAAAACGCGTGTTAGGATTCGCCTTCATATCCTCATCATCGTCTGTGGCAATAAAACTATCTGTCCTTCCTCGCAATGAATATCGCCTTGGACCAACTTCGTCGTCATCTTCGTCGTGGGAGTGTCGAGAGGATCGTTTGGGGATGAGCTCAACGTCGTCGGCAAAAAGATCAGGCATTCTGTCGTCGTCGCTCTCGGCGTAAGTTTTCTTGGCTGTCTTGCGACCTCTGGACGAGATACGATACTCAATAGGCGGTGCCTCTTCCTCATCCGGCCCGTCATCGTGAGGTACATCCAGAGACCTGTCGCTTGCATGATACTCGGACCCAGAAGGGCCCCCACCACCACTGTCTGACCCTTGCTTATTGCTGTGGCGAGTAGATCGACGAAGAGTAGGTCCAACTACCATGGGAGGCAGATGCAGTGAACCTGGTTGTGTAGGATAAAGGTTTGGTGGAAAGAAGTATGGATCGTTCGGCTGCGGCACTGAACGGCCGGAATTGAACATTTAGCAGGCTAGTCACCGACACTGACGACGATGGCGAGTCCTATGTAGTGATCCGGAGCAGAAGCTGTAGCAGTAAACAACGTGAGTAAGGCGGTGATGCACGGTACAGCTACCAACCCTGGCACGGTTCACAGGGCTCCTTCTGCAGTATGCTGAGCTCGTTGTCTAGAGCGACGAGTAACGTAGGCTGGTTGCTGCCACAGACGACGAGCAGAAGTCGAGAGCTGTCTCGAAACACTTTGAAATGCTGAAGCCCTGTGGCGGTGCCGGTTGTTTGATATTTGTCCGTATTTGCTCATCATATCATGCTCTCCTCCTCATCCCGTTCCGTTTGCCTACCAACTCTGAACAAACGAAACAATTGTCATCTCAATTTTTTGCACCGAAATGCATTTGAGAAATGAAATAGACACTTGTACCCATGTATGTCAGGTGAAGAAACTGGAAAAGTCGCTGAGACGCAGGCAAGCGGCTTGAACGTCCAAGGACACGTTCAACCAGCATGGAAGTTGCAAAGAAAGAGGGGATTGCGACGATTTCATTGCAAGTTTTGGACTGTCCAATTTCCCGACATGCGTGATGATGTCACGCTATGTGACCCGCACAGACCTATACGTCACACTTCTGAATTCTTCACTCGTCCGACAGAGAAAAAAAAAAGGAAACTCGGGGCTTTCGCATTCATCGCTTAATCCTCGTTGCGAACGACGCTTTTGAGCAGACGTCCTTCAAGTGACCACCACACTTGCTTACGGATTTTGGCAAGATTACTGACACTGATCGAACCTGAAATCAGCACACCATCTTGCATCTTATCTGAATATTACCATTGAACATCAATCTCACGCTTCGTATAACTCTAATTTTTTTTTACTCTTTGAATTTCTGTTTCTGGTGCCAGTTTCCACGTAACTGTTCGGAGAAACTAGTTTCAGCGAACCGTCTAAGAAACAATTTTTTCCTGAGAATATTATAAAGAACATAACTGTGCTTCTCTCTTTCAGTCTGTTCTTCCGTCGATACTCCTACCATACTCATGGACACCCCATTCGAATACAAGCTGGTACGTATCATGTCGATCCCCACAGCACTCAAGCAACATCCCAACTCTTCAAACCAGTCTGAAGATGGACAAATATACCTCGAGCAACCAACCATGCTCAAAGTCGAGGACATAGAAGACTTCTCACTGCCTATTTTCTCTGAAATCGAACCTCTCTTCTCAATGCAGGAAGCTACAGAGAACTATGCGGATGCTCCAATATGGGTACATCCACAAATTGCTCAATTGTGATTTTCACCAAGTTTCGCTGCTAGACGGAACCAAACGAGATCCAGAGAGATGCTTCACTCCTCGACCAAGGTGGTGCTGATCACCTCGTCGACCGTGGACATGGCGAAAAACAAATGCCAATGGCGACTCAGGACGGACCTTCAGTTACGTCAGACTTTACCGTAAGTTCCTCTTCCATTAACCAACTCCTCTCAGTATAACGAGGAACTTAGACGATCAACCCACTTTCGTTGGACATCCTCGGAGGAGAATCAACAACAAACCCAGACAAGGTTCAGCGCATGGAACCTGAACGACTTTTCCATTCGCCAATCTCCGTACCGCAGCAAGACGAAGCTGCATCAGCGAACGCTGCATGCTTTGATCCGGCTGCGTCACCACATGACAAGTCGGATGTTCCCCTGGAGGTCAGTAATGTTGACCCACATATCACTGGATAATTGTTACCTCTATGATAGAAAGTTTTGAGCGAGGTTGAGAAGGGCAAAACATTTCCAGAACCTGATACGGATCTCTTCATCATGAAAGGAGATCCAGTCGTACGTATGCACCTGGAGCAGCAAAATTAGGTGCTGATAGCTCTTCAGCATACTGATGTCAAACAAGATGGTACCACTCACGCTGATGTATCCCTGAGAGAACCTGCCATAGTCATTACGCAGCCTGAACTTCGGCGTGATCATGACACGGCAAATCCCCTTTTTCATGTTGAAAATGGAAGTTCTCTTGAAAATAAGGTTGTTCCCCAAGTTGTAGTTGGTATGGCTCAAGAAAGGAATCCAGAGGAGCCCATTAAACGTTCCAGTGGCGCTAATGTCAGACAGAGACTTGTACGCTAGCCTTAACTAATCTCTTTTGCTCCTAGGAGACTACACTCTATACTCCTACATCAGTAGATGCTCCAGGCACGCAAGATGCATGCCCAATAAAGGGCAGGAAGATGTTTTTCAATGCAGTTGAAATCTCCTCTCCATCATCCGCCATAAAGAGGAAATACACGAATACTCCTACAAACGACAAACCCCTCGAACTCAAAGAGAGCAAAAAAATGCTGAAACATCTCAAAAACGTACACCTTCCTTCCCAATTCCCCAAAAAATACTAATTATGTATGTCCTCTCAGCCCAAAGTGAAGAACGACAGAACCCCCAAGCTAAGCGCCGACATAGTCCAAGACCGCCTCCAACAAATCGGTCTCGACCTCTTTCCCATCGCACTCTCCAAATGCCTTACGGATGTCACCTTCCAGCGGGACATGATCAGCCAGCACTACGGCGGCAACATGCGCGCCACGTTCCCCAAGATCAGGCGCGATATGATCGCCACGCACGGCCTCGACGATTTTATGTACATCAACCTCCAACACAACCCCCATGCCCCCGAAGTGCCCGGCGCCCCGGGGCTGTGGTATACCGTCGGACAAGACAAGAGCATCGCGCGCGCGTACCCGTGGGCGAAGGAACAAAGGGTCCTGTCTCGGCTTGTGGTAGGAGTCTGGCAGTACCAAGGACAGTATGCGCTTATCCCCGCTGATTCGTTGGCGAAGGAAGAATGGAGCGCACAGGATGTCAAGGTAACTGAGTCGGGGTGTATTTAATTACGTGTTTCTGTGAGCTTTTATGGTGACTGTTTTCTTCAGCTGCGGAATACGTGGGCCCAGGAGATCCACGAAAGAGTGTGGGGCCGTCCGACGAGAGCGCGTATTGCTCTCCGTGCGCGCCTCGGTCGATTGCCGACGCGAGCTGAGCTCACTGCTGCCCTGGAAGGCGATTCCAAGTACCATGAGGTCACCCCTGCACAGATTGCAAAGGCATTATTGAAGGGCGAAGAGGTAGGAAAATAACCGCTTCCCTTGCATCTTATCACTCTGATTGTATCTCTCATAGACCATGGCCGTTTGGGCTATGAAATGCGTCGGTTACGACGAGAATTTCCAGAAAGATCTCATTGAGAAGCAGAAGAGTTGGGCGCCTCCTAATAAAGCTAACAACGGTGCAGGGAAAGGGACCAAGTTGAAAAAGACCCCATCAAAGGCAGGCAGTTCTAGGAAGCGAAAGGCCGAGGCATTGGACTCGGAAAGTTCTTCTGATGAAGATATCTCGGACTCTGGTGACGATGAAATACAAGTTATTTCGAGAATCAAACGTTTAGCGGGGCAGAGGAGATCCCGCCACACTACATAGAGATTGTTATACATCATTTGATGCTCCCATTTATGTGCAAATATACTAACAAGTCCACATTATTTTAAGTCGGTGGATTTCATCGTTCAGTTGTATTTTTTTTCAAGCTGAATCCTAGAGCTCAATTGTCCTTTTCATTATCAAATTACAGATCTTCTTCACGACTGAATGGCAGTCATTGACAGAACGAAAGTACCTTAGATTCCAATACAATTCGAACAGAAGACGCAAAGCCATTGCCAACTCGAATCATTCCAAAACTCCTAATTGCAAGTTCGTTAGTCTATTTCATATGATAATCATTGTCCAGCATCTTTAAATGTCGTAATTGGACGCGGCTGCACATTCTGTGCCGCGTCATCAGACTGACTCGACCCAAACGCCTGCGCTTCTTGTTCCAACTCATCAATCGAGAATCTCCCAATTGCCCCGGCTGACATAGCCGCCTCAAGCGCATCTCTAACCCATGTGCGGCAGTTCACAGTAGGATCATCGTGTGGCACCGCAGTAATAGAAGTATGAAGCACCTCAGTCAAATGTGCAGGCACATCAGCAATCTTCATCAGCCCTACGAGGAGGAATTCCTTCATAATCCCACTGTTAGGTTCGTGCTCTGAGAACCAACCAGATCCAATGTTCCTGATGTGGTATTTGGTCCCTCTGGTAGAGGACCAATGATGATACAAAGCCCAGTGGAAAGAATTGGGGTCATCTCGTGCGTATAGAACAATGTAGAAAGCACCGATTTCGAGCATGTCGCTTGCCTACGACAAATGAGCAGATAAGAAATCCGATTAACTCTTGGCGTAAGTTTCTACGCACCTCGTAAATATTGGCGGTGGTAGCCAATTAAGTCACCCGCTTCTGAGTTGCTTGTTATCTATGTGCGCCCACAAAGGACTTAGGAGAGACACTTTGCAACAAGCCGCGAAAGTACATCAACGATTAATGCAAGTATCTCCAGGCCTTCGGCCTCCTTTTATTCCAGTAGATTCCCCTCTGACCACCCATCTCTGATGTAACGACACAGTCTAATTTATTCAGGAGTTAGGGAGGCAGCAATCAATAAGTGATGGATTCAGTCTCTGCTAGAATGAGCTATAAAATCTCCCTTTTTGAGGGTGTAACGGTCATGAAAGCGGACATCGCGACATGCGCGATCGCGGGCGAACTCTTGACTTACTAGTCTTGCCAATTTCTTGCCGCACTTGCGCAATACATCTCAAAAAAAAACAAGATTAATTTCAGGTGTCGGTTTTTGCCGTTCCTCGTGTGAAATCAAAGCCAAATGATGATTTCTGCAGTTCATGGCATAAGACGCGCGTCCCGGCACGCTCACAATCTTTCTCAATCATAATCTCCCATACTACCTTGCTCCGCATATCCTAACGCAGAAGCCTGAGAAGTACAGGGCGTCAAAGTGACTTGTGTGGCCTCGGTGCTGTAGCTATCTCCGTCAGCCAAAAGCAAAAACATGGCAAATACCGGCGACCCTAGATGTGATCCCTTTAAAGTCGAGTCACAATCCTTGATACGAGATCCAGTTGTAAAAATACACTGGAGTTCCAGGATGTCAAGACAGTGACTTTAAATCACTGCGGGCACTGGAAAATGTTTCCATTGGAAAAAGTGTAAAAGAAACATGTTATGCCATTTCTTTGTCAGCTTTTTCTTTTGGAA
>JAGGAT010000854.1:0-15991 GCA_017657195.1 Termitomyces sp. T70a | reverse complement strand
TTGAGAGCAAGGTTGAGAAGTGTTCAGAGAGTAGAGGACCAGGCTGAGGAGTGAAAAAGTAGCGGTGAACTAGTAGTCCCCTGACAGCTGCCACCAAAGTGAAGTACATGATTCCACATGTCTCTCTCCAAAACATGATGTGTATGGACATTAAGTTGTAAGATGAATGATGGACAGGATACATTACATGCATAGACACAACTCATGCACTCCAGAGCAAGAATGGTGAAAGGAACAAAGTGTCAATCAAAGTTTAAAGAGAGTGGCACATAGTGGCTAGAGAGCATGATGTGTCATGTGACCAAGATGCATTAAGTTTGGGGGCAAAGTAGAAGTATGCCTTGTGTGAAGAGGAGTGGGCAAGCCAAAAGTATCTGTGACCTACTGTGGAGCAGGCAGCAAGGCTAGCTGGCATGTAGAGATTATCACATGGCTTGAAAGTATTATGCTGAGTGATGTGAGGGGGAGGGTATTTTGTGGTGGAATGTCAGTAAAGTAGATGCTAAAGTCTTGCCACTGCAATCTAATGCCAAATGGTGCTTAAATGGCTGAAAATGTGGTGAGCCAGACCAGGGGCTTATTAGTGGCAGGGTGGAAGAGCAGCTGTATTCAAGGAGATCATGCAGGCTGCCCACAGGATCAATGGAGATCTGAATGTCCAGCCTTTGGTATGATACATGATAGCTGGATGATGGCCAGGCACTACTCAAATGATGGCAGCAAGGAGCATGATGCTTGATTGCCAGGCTTCAGCTAGGTGATGCACATGATGGCAGATGTTGTGTCAGAGGTGGCAGGGAGGTTAGTGTGTGTTGGGGCTGGCAGAATAGTTGTGTGGGGGTCCCAGAGAGGTTCTTGGAAGTAGTTGGAGGTCCTGGTGATGACACCCAAAAGTGGATCAGTACTGTCATGATTACAAATACTAACATGGATTATGCATTGGGCATGCTAAGTTATGAGGAGTCCAGGCAAAGTTCCAGAAAATGTGCCAAGAGGTGTTGAGAATGTGGCAAGGAAATCATGGTAAGCCTAAGGTGCAGCAAGGAAAATGTAATGAATGCAGAAAGAGTGTGTGGCAAGCAGATAGGTGTGCTAAGGAAGCAGAGAGCTGCTAATACAAATTATCAGTAGAATAATAAGGGTTTCAATATGTTTCAATGATTTTTTAAAAAATTGCTTAGCAAAATCCAAGTACAAATGCCTTGCCATAGTTGCACAGGCATGTATAGTACTGAGAGCACCAACAATGGTGACATAATGCAAAGGTCAAGAGATGTAGCAAGGACATGTAGCAAGAGGAATAAGTTTAGAAAAATGCAGTAAATATACACAGCAATAGAATGGTGCTGATGCTAAGCTGAGGATAGATATGCAAACTTCAGAAAACCAGAGCTTGCCCTGACATCACCCTTCCTCAAGATTTGTTACCCTTGATGAGCAGCATTAAACTTATTAATCAATTTTCCTAGATTGTCAGGCCCAATTAGTGGGCCAGAGATGGTTACGGGACCCAGAGGTTGCAGCAGAGTTGATGTTTATGGGGGGTGCAGGGGTAGATTTGGTCATGAGGGAGCCAGGGGGAAGTCTGGAACTTATTCCTATAGAGAAGGTAAAGGCAGGGGGGTGCACAGAGGTAGATGGAGGGGGGTGCTGCTACCTGGTAGGAGGTTTTGGAATGGACAATGCAGGTTGCCAAGATGGCAGTGGGTTATCAACTCCTGCTGCAGTGTTACCTGCATGCTGCTTCTGCAGTGCATGCACATGCTTCTGAGCGATGTGCTTTTCAATGACAATGAGGGCCATAGATCTGCTGATCAGTGCTCTGGATAGTGACAAACCAGTGTCTTGCTTCTCCAGCTAGGCCTAACTCAAAGGCCACAACCTGGAACCTGGAGAGGTCATGGGCTTGTTTAAAGCCCCACCCCTGATGCCCAACAATGTGTGTGGCTAGAGAGTTGGGAATTTCCAGCATGCATTCATATTGCTGGACTTTGCTGTCTGTAGGTGGCAGGTCCTGAGCTAGGAGAATAGTGAGGAGGATGTTAGACATAGATTATGCTACTTAGCATGGTATGCATGAAGGCACAGAAGTTGGTTGAGTCAACATAGTGGGTGGCTTTTGTTGCCTGAGGTGGGCTGACCAAGTAGCAGTACTCTGCCTCGCAGCATTTCCAGCAGCATTGGTATGACCCTGCTCCACTGCCATGAGTCTCACTTTGATTGACACAAGAGTGAGTTGAATCTTACTAAGGAGGGCATACCATTTGGTAGTCCCCTGGGGCATTGAGGAAGTCTGGTAGCCTGTGGGGTGTTGGTGGAGACTCCATTTTCAGCAAGATGATGGAGGAAGAACAGTAAGAGAAGAATAGCATAGGGTACAATGTTGAGAGGGTAGGGCTGGACAAACTGCCTTGGTCTAACCCAAAACAGGTAAAAGATAGGGTTGGATGCAGCAGGCTAGATGGACAGGCTGCATAAGAGACTGAACAAGCTGTAAGAGCGACACTAGCACCTGAACTCATACTATGTAAATGCTACTTACTAACTAACCAACTCCAGCAAACCATGAGCAACAAGCAAGCAGTGAGGCAGGCAAGGAGTGAGTAGCAGTGATGAGCCCCCAGTTTAGTTCAATGCATTTTAAGCTTTTTATGCACCATTTAGCACTAGGCCAGAGTGGCAAGACTCCAGCACTCCCCTACTAACAAGTCCCCCATTCAGCACTATTGCATCCTTGCATCCAAGTACAACACCTACAAGCCATGGCAAGATATCTATATGTCAGCTAGCCTTGCTGCCCACTCCACAATGGATCATGGGCACCACCAGCTCACTGGCTTGCTTCTCCATGAGTGCTCCTATTAGGTCCAAACTTGATGTGTCTTGATCACATAACATATCATGCCCTCTATCTGCACATGCTGCCCCGTTGTAAACCTTGATGTCTGATGGATATCACACCACCCTCCCCACATCTTGCCCCCATACTACACCAGTAGTTGCTGCTGCTATCAGCAGATCACCACCACCAGTACTTTTCTTTTCCAGTCTAATTCTAACTATGCCTGTTTTTGATCTAATGATGACAGCTGACTAACAGCTGGCACTTTCTGTCACTGCTCCCACATGCCACATTACAATTTGGCACCTACTTTTGCTATGACTCTGTCACAAAACTGACATTTTGCATGTCACCTGTTGGCATGCCTTAGCTAGCTGCCTGCATGACCCTTCCTGAATAGCATTTACCTTCATTATAGTATTATTAACAGACCTTTACTTATTTTCATTAGCAGTGACTATTAGAGTCATTGCTGACCTTTCACTAAGTTGCTGCCTTCACTTACTATAAATACTTTAACTTTTTGTCAGTAGCACATCATCCAATCACACTGAGCCTCTTTTGCCCCCCAGTTCAGATTTCTAAGTTTACTTGAGGCGCTAAGCAATTAGCAGCCTCACTTCTCTTTTTTTTGCATTAAAGCTCTTAGTGCCTTCATAGCTTCATGTCTTAACAGTACCATACATGTACACCCTTGTTGCTGGTACCAACTATTGCTGCCTTGTGCTCTTGACATACATGCTTAGCAACAGCAGCTAAGTGTTAGAAGCTTTGTAAGCTTATTGCATTCTGTCCACTGTTCTCCAACTTCTTACTACCTGCTACCATTGGCAGCAACATCTCTCCAACCCAACACTACACTGAGTAACTGAGACCTGCCCAGGACTCTCTCAGCACTTCACAAGCCCAATGCAAAACAAGGCTAAGTGCAGCTTACTAGGATAGCAATTAGCTAAATTTTGGGCACATCAGCAGGCAACAGAGGGCATGAAAGCAGAGGTAACTTGTGAGATGAGCTTACAGGAGCAAACCTTGGGTAAGATCATTGAACACTGCTATTGTTCAGTCTGAGGATATGCTATTCTCAAGGCTGCTTATATACTACATCACTTGGGCTGATTGACTAACAACTACTGACTAATTGGCAGGTGATATGTAAAAGAGTATGACGAGTAAAAACAAGATTACTAACAATAATGCAAGGCTGAGTAAGTGTCTGGGTCTATAACTCACTAGGGCTGACTACAACTGACAGGAGGGGGTTGGAGAAGTCCAGCAGCATAGTGCTAATGCTAAGCTGTAGATAGATATGCAAACTTCAAAAAACCAGAGCTTGCCCTGACACCATCACCATTGCACTAAGTGGTGCTAAAGGGCAGTGAACTGGTAAAAATGTAAGTGAACACTGCAAATTAAACTATTTAATGTGAAGTTCACAATCAAGCTATTCATTAGCAAGTGCCAAAGTGAAATGCCAAGCTGTCTGTTACAGAAAATCTTTATCATTCTCGACTGCTAAGTGCTGCCATTGCTAAAGAACATCAGTTCTTATCATTTTGATGCCATCTGTTTTTGATGCCATCTGATACCTGTCAATCTATTCATTACCAGCACTATCATTGATAGGAGAAGTTTATTGCCATGTGTGGCCATCAGGTGCTACCTAGAATAGTTTAATCACATACACCAATGTGACTTTTCTTTCTGTAACCTCTATCTATGACCTGTTTATGTGCTGTACTATATAGTTGGTGTGGTTAGCCCTAATAGAGGCTTATTACTAGAGAGGGCTTCCAGAGAAGGGTTATAACAGAGGCTAAAAATATTTTAAAGTAGCAAGATATAACAATTGTCAGAGAACCCATCTTTCATCCCTCCTTCTCACCCTCTAATCCTCCTCCAGCCATCCTCACTATGATTTTTCTTTACACATCTTTTTAAGCCCTATTGGCCAGTACCACTTTTTGTAAGGGCAACCTCTGGAGGCTGTGGCTAATCACACAGCTAGCAGAGGAGAATCCAAAGTTTATTAGAAGGTAAGTATAACAAAGATAGTAGGTAGGTAATCACCTGGCAGAAGGGAATCTAAAGAGAACAAGTCTAAGATTCCCCAGAGCCAAGAGTCTGAAAATAATGTTAAAAGTCATGTGACCAAATTATGTAAAGGACTGCTGGAGCAGTGGCAGAAGTCACATGACCTGATTATGTAAAGGACTGCTGGGGCCTGTGCTTTGTCAGCAGCTGCTGGGACATGTGCTGACAAAGCACACAGCCACTAGCCAACCTGGACTAAAAATAAGTAAATCAGTAGAATAAATATAAGTATGGAAACACTGGAAAGAAGAGATGAAAAAAGGAAAAAGAGAGAGAACAGGAGGCACAAGAGTGTCCTCTGACATCACCCCCCTCTAGAGTGCATTGACTTGACGCACAGAGTAAAACAGGTTTTGGGCAGCCTGGTTGGTTGGGGAGATGGGGTAAATGCCTCTGATGGCATGGGGCATGTTGGGGTGCGTGCAGTGGAACTCCTGGATGAGGGCAGGCACGTGGACATTGTTGGCTGGCTCCCAAGAAATGTTTTCGATACCATAGCCCTTCCATTTAACCTTGTACTGGAGTTTGCAGTGGAATAGGTGGCTGTCTAGGATTTTCTCTACCTCATACTCTGGGCCGTTGGCTGCTAAAATTGGGAGTGGCAGTGGTGGAGCCCATCATCTGGTGATGAGACTCGGCCCGGGATCAGCGCAGCAACAGGATACAGCAAGGTCATGAGCCACGGTCATGACCATATCATGGGAACAGCATGCACAAGGGACCACCAAATACAAGCACATGCAACCGCCAATGGCCACCAACGGCAATCACCGACACCCTTTGGCATCTTGGCAAAGAATACCTTCAGCAAACAACAGACTAGGATACGGCGCCCAGCACCTATTGGCGCCTCAGCCCAAACCCCCTAGGTGGCAGTACACTGGTGCCCGGCCAGTTGATCACCCAGTTGCAATGGACATGCATCCAATACAATTGGCCACTGCTCCACCACTTGCAGGGGCATGTGCTTAGCCTTTGCTATTGGCGACACCCATGGCACAGGCGCCCTGAATACCCAGTCAAATAGGAGTGTGGGCGCAGTGTATTCATTGGTGCACAGTTAGTTTTCCTTCATTTTACTTACTTTTCAACTTGTACCACTTTCTTTACTCAAGTCACAGCCTCTTGGCGACGACCATTCACTAATATAAATACTTCATTTGTTGTAGTAACAAGCCAGAAAATAATACCCCTCGTTTCTACTCACCAGACTTCAGGTTTTGTTAGCGCTTGCGTGAGTTGCCAAAGGAACTTAAGCTTTCACACTCTCGCTCTCCTCTTGAAAATGATATGTTGCCAACTGCCATTGGTTTGCGCCCTGCACTTATAGCAAGGCATACATGCTTAGAACTATGCTAAGCATTGTTATGCCCCAGTACAAGTCATCTATTGTTACTGACCTCTTATCCATTGGCGCCTTATGGTCGCCAGCCTCCCATACCCATTTACTAGTCCTTTGGCACATTTTCTGGGACCTGTCTGGAACTCCCTCACAAACTTAGCGCACCCAACGCAGAACGGTAGCTGGTGCAAGTGATAATAGCCTGCATTAGATTATCTTTTGGACATCATCACCAAGTATGGGGTCATCCGGAGCTGGTAGGAGTTTGACTACGTTGAAGACCAGGTGCAGTTGATGCATGCCAGGGAGTAGACGGAGTCGGTAAGCCAAGGGTCCTACCTGCCTTTCCACTACATACGGTCCCAGTTGGTGGTGAGACAGCTTCTTGGATGGCTGGGTAGTGGCAATGTCTGATCCATCCAGGTAGACGTGGTCTTCAGGCTTGTATGTGGGTGTTGGGAATCGTCTGCAATCATAGTACCAGGCCATGTCATCCTTGGCCTTGATCAGGGCTGCCTTGGCTTCCTCCTGGGCTTCATGCATCCGATCTACAAACTTGTTGACAGATTCATTTTCTGACCTGCATACCGGGGGTTTGAATCCCATCTGGGGGTGACACCTAGTGTCCAGGAGGAACAGGGAGACCTTGGTGGTGGAGTTCACATGGTTGTTATACTGGAACTCCACCTCCAGGAGAAGCTTATCCCAGTCATCCTGCTGCTTGTTGCAGAACAGCTGGAGGTACTGTTCAAGCTCCTGATTGACCCATTCTGTCTGACCATCAGATTGGGAGTGGTACGCAGTGGAGGTGTGGAGTTTGACATGGAGCAGGCAGTAGAGCTCGTGGGTAAACTCTGCTACAAACTGTGGACCTTGGTTGGAGATGTAGGCATTGGAGAGGCTGTGGAGTTTCTATACATTCTTTCAATAGAGGTTAGCAGCACCCATGGCAGAACAGGTAGTGTAGGTAGGGATAAAATGAGCACATTTACCACACAAGTCCACAACCACCATGATAGCATCATAGCCATTAAAGTCCAGCAGTTCCACAATGAAGTCCACAGATGCTACGCTCCAGTGTGCCATGGATACCAGGAGAGGGTGCAGTTGTTCCACTAGGAGGTGACGCTGGGGCTTGGTCTGGAGGCACAGGTTGCAGGTGCTGGTGTAGGAGCCAATATACCACGACATCTGGG
Organism: Termitomyces sp. T70a; assembly: GCA_017657195.1. Taxonomy (NCBI): domain Eukaryota; kingdom Fungi; phylum Basidiomycota; class Agaricomycetes; order Agaricales; family Lyophyllaceae; genus Termitomyces; species Termitomyces sp. T70a. The sequence continues at coordinate 8,517 of JAGGAT010000854.1, read as the reverse complement.
GCCACCAGTAGTTGCAGGATACCAGTTCCAACGTTTTCCAGCAACTGGGGTGCTCAGCAATCTGGGAGTCATGGTGCTGCTTGACAATGCATCTACAAAGCTCCAGGTCATTGGGGACGTAGATGCGGCTGCAGAAGACCATCTTGGAGGCCCCATTCATTGGTGTGTACGGACCTAGTTCTAGTGAGCTTTTCAGTTTGCAGCGCCAATGCAGCCTTAGCCACCACATCCTCCTGAGGGCCTTCCCAATTACCCTGGCAGATGTCCCAGAGGATGTTCACCTCATCTTCCTGAGTGTAGACCCCCTCCAGAGTACAGATGGCAAATAACTCTGGACAGAGAAGGACAATATTGGTGTTGTCTCTGGCCCCAGAGCCATGGTCCGCACGGCAGGACAGCGCGTCAGGTTTTCCCATACTCCTTCCTAGCTTGTGGTGCAGGGTGAAGTCAAAGTTAGTGAGGCATAGGGACCACCAGGCCTGGCGATGGTTGAGCTTCTTGGCTGTCTGAAAGTATTTCAGGTTCTTGTGGTCCATCTAGACTTTGAACTTGTGCTGCGCACCCTCCAGGAAATGACACCACTCCTCCAAGGACCAGATGATGGCCAGCATCTCCTTGTCATGGATCTCATAATTGCACTCCATGGCATTGAGACTCTTGGAGTAGAAGGCCATGGGGTGCCACTTCTTGTCATCCGGAGACTGCTGGGACAGGACTGTGCCGGTTGCGAAGTCGGAGCTGTTAGCTTTGACACAGAAAGGACAGTTGTTGTGGGGGAAGCTGAGAATGGGCTTGGAGGTGACGGCGGACTTGAGGGCATCAAAGGCCCCTTGCTCCACATTCCCCCAGGTCCATCCTACGTCCTTCCCAGTGAGGTCAAACAGCAGCCACGTATGATGGGAGAAGTCCTAGATGAACTGCCGGTAGAAGTTGGTGAACCCCAGGAAGGCTTGTACTTCCTTCTTGTTCTGGGGCTCTGGCCATTGGGTTATGCTGGCCACCTTCACAGGGTCCATCTCTGCCATACCATGGGAGATGATCAGCCCAAGGTACTCAATGCAGGTCTGCTCAAACTCGCACTTCTCCAGTTTGAGGTAGAGCTGGTGCAGGTGGAAATGGTCCAGGATGACTCAGGTGATGCAGCAATGCTCCTCTAAGGTTTTAGTGTATATGAGGATATCATCAAGGTATATGCACACCATGCTATTGACAATCAGATCCTGAAAGATGTTGTTCATCATTATTTGGAAGGTGGCTAGACTGTTCATGAGCCCAAAGAACATTACCAGAGGCTCAAACAGTCCACAGTTGGTCCAGAATGCTCCCTTCCACTTGTCCCCTTCCTGGATGCGCATGTTGTTGTAGCCCCATTGGACGTCCAACTTTGTGAAGTAACGTGCACCCTGAAGGTTGTTGATGAGTTCAGAGATGAGAGGGAGTGGGTAGCAATTCTTGATGGTCATTGTGTTGAGTATGCGATAATTCTGGACCAACCAGAGGGAACCATCCTTTTTTTTGATGAAGAACACTGGCAAGGCTATCAGAGACTTGGAGGGTCAAATATGTCCTGACTCAAAATTCTCCTGAAGGAAGGTGTCTAGCTCATCCTGCTCTTTGGGCAAGAGTGGATAGACCTTGCAATTAGTGGGCTTTGCATCAGGCATCAGCTCAATAGTGTGGTCCCACTGCTTGCACTCTAGGATGAAGTCAAACAAGGCCTTGGAGAAGACGTCCTCAAAGTCATGTAGGTGGTTGGAGACTGCATCTTGGAAGGCCTGGGGTGGGGCGTTTGTTGCAAAGGCCTGGGCCAGCCATTGAGAAGTGGTCTGAAGGCCTTTTTATGAGGGGATGCCAGAGGCAGGGGGTCCAGCAGGTTGAGATCCATGAAGGGGAGGTGTCCTACTCAGCATGCCTGGATAGCTGCACATTTCCACATAGTGGTGTGCTACTCCCTTTTTGATTCCTCCATGCAAGTGGTGCAGCGCTGGGGCATTGACTCATCCTTACCTCTCCCTTGATCCAATCAATCTCTGGGTTGTGCTCTTGCAGCCAGGTAAAGCCAAGGATCATATCCTGCTTCCCTAGGCTAGCAACTGCAAAGGTGGCTTGCTCCACATGTGACTGGTAGCGAAGGACAAGGTCCACTACCTTGCAAATCAAGCCAGCTTTGTTCAGGGTCCTGTCAATGTTGTAGACTGGAATTGGGGAGAGGAGAGGTCAGGTGGTGAGTTGGTGGCATTCTATGTAGCCCGCATCCAGGAAAAGTCCAGTCGCTCTGAAGTCTAGGAGTGCAACAATGCTGTGGACTTGTTGAGTGTCTGTGGTCTGCACTTTGACATTGAGCTGGAGTGAATTAGTAGATGGGGTGGAGGCCACCATGTAGCGATGCAGGAGGCAGTGCTCCCAGGCAGGGACTCGGGGCCATGTCAGGGCCGGGGGTTTGGGTATGTCAGAGGAGGTGCATATGGTGGTTGGAGCAGGAGAATCAGCAGAACCTATATTAGTCTCTTCTACAGACAGGCATGCAAACTGATTAGCACTAGACAATGGGAGCATACTAGTCACCCGTTATCTCTTTAAAAATCCTCCTCTGGCATCTTCACTTTGGCTGGGTCACTTGGCACTTCCTCCTCATGGTCACCTGAGCTGGCGGCATCAGGCAATGAAATGCCAGCAGAGTCCCATGCTGCAAGGAGCTGCAGAAGGAGCTCCTCCTGTTCCTCAGGGGCGAGAAACTGGACCTCAAGGCCTAGAGGGCAGCATCAGGCCAAATAGCTGGGAGCCCCGCATTGTCAACACAGGAGCGGGAGGGTGGTGCATTGACAAGAGGCACCAACGTCCATTGGCACTCCTGGGGGTAGCACAGAGTGGGCCTGCTGGCAGCGGCTCCATTGTTGGAAGCGTGTGGAAACGCTGGGCAGAGATTGGAGGACAAGCAGCAGGGACAGGGGCCACAGCCCAACAGAGGTCATGCTTAAGCTCCATCAGCTGCCACTGGTCCTGGGCCACTTGATACCAAGAATCTACCTGGTTGTCCACCAGCCTTCCTTCTGCCAACAGATAGCATATGATTCTTTTGGGATTGACCAGTGCCACCACCTGACATGCAGTGGGCATATGACCCATGCATGCTACCAGAGTGGAATAAGATAGTAGCCTCAATAGTGGTGCATAAGTGGGTTGGGTTGTGTCAATACACTGGAGAGGTGTATCATCAACCCATGGCTGACAAGATATCAGAACCATCACATATAATGTTTGATGGATGGTGCATAAGTGGGTTGGGTTGTGTCAACCCACTGGAGAGGTGTATTGTCAACCTGTGGCTGACAAGATATCAAAACCATTGCATATAATGTTTGATGGACAATTGCTAGAAGCAAAAAGCATGCAGTGGCTGATGGAGTTGATAGTATCAAAGCCTCTAGTGAGGCTGAGGATGGAAGACACCGGAGAAGCACAGTTGCATGCACTGAGAGAACAATTCAAACCTACAATTCAACTGTGCCAGAAGCACATGGATAAAGGAAAGGTGAAGACTCAAGGTCTGTCAGACAATGACATTCTGCAATTGCTCCAGGCATGGCAGCATGAATTCATGGACATTGTCAACAGGATGAAGGAGGAGCTTCCACCTTGAAGGGAAGTAAACCATGAGATTAATCTCATAGATAAAAACAAGCAGTATAAGTATTACTTGCCTTGCTGTCCACGAGCACTACAGGAGCAGCTTCATGAAAGACAACTTGTTATATCAATGCTAAGTGATGGGAACCATGAACTGCAATGCAAGCTGCACCTTTACTGTGCATTCCCAAGAAAGATGGGATGCCTCAGACTGCACTGGATGCAATGGCAGCATAATGATAATACCATTAAAGATGTGACTCCACTTCCAGACCAGGAATTATTTGCAAAGATGTTAAAAAGCCAGATACAGGTCAAAAATTGACCTGACAAATGCTTACAAACAAGTACACATTTGCATAGAAGACATCCCAAAGATGGTGTTTGTGTCACTCATGGGGACATTTGTGAGCAATATTATGCAAATTGGTGATTGTAACGTGCCTGCTACATTTCAGAGGTTGATGACCTCAATTGTCCAAAATGTTATCAGAAAGTTTATGCATGTCTATTTAGATGATATCTCTATATTTTTGGACTCCATAGAGGAGCATGAGGAGTGCTACATGTTGTATTTGAACAACTGCAAGGAGCAAGCTTGTATCTGAAGTGGAAAAAGTGTGAGTTATATGCACCCAGTATTGACTGTTTAGGGCATATCATAGACATGCAGGGTATACACTCCAATTCTGATAAACTCAATAGAATTCAAGAGTGGCAAACACCACATAATTACAATTATATTCAATGCTTTGTGGGACTAGTCAATTACATTGGTAACTTTTTACCAGACATAATGGCATACACTGGACCCCTTATGGCCATGACCCAGAACAGGTCCCCATTTCACTGGAGACCACTACATCAGCAATGTTTTGAAATGGTCAAACAAATCTGTGCTAAGATGCTGATCATTTGACCAATTGACCCTAGGCTCAACAAGCCTATATAGCTCATCTGTGATGCATCAAAGACTGGGGTGGGGGCCATGTTTGGCCAAGAGAAGATATGGCAGACATGCTGACCTGCAGGGTTTATGTCACATAAATTTACAACAGCACAACAGAACTATGTAGTCTACAAGTTAGAGACACTTGCAATCTTAGAAGCCCTTCTCAAATAGGAGGATAAACTGATGGATTATAAAATTTATATAATTAAAGATCACAAAGTGCTTGAGTTCTTTAAAACTCAGGTACATCTGTCTCCTAGGCAGTGTCAATGGATCAACTATATGTCACGGTACTAATTTGACATAATGTATGTCAAAGGTGAACTTAATAAGGTTGCAGATTGCCTGTCACAATACTTTGAAAGTGACACCCAGGATGACATGCATGATGTCTATGATTCTGTCCAGGCAGACAAATGGATAGACCCAGAGGGCAAAGACTTGCTCTTGCATAGATTCCATAAAATTGTGGAACATCAAGTAGAGATACAAGCTATGCAAGCTTGCAAAGTGCACCACAGTAAGTGGCTCAAAAAGCAGCTAGAGCTCCAAGACTTGGAAGCCCAGCACATGCTGGGAACACCAAGAGTTGGTGCCCAGCCAGTGGGAGAACCATTGTCAGGTGACAGCAATCTATCAGTGGCCCAGGCCCTTGGAAATGGGAATACTCCAGCCAGTGCATAAAAACATGACAATGCACATCTGCGCATGTGTATCTGACAAGGATATTTGCAGGATAAGATGTTTGTTGAAATACTCAACCAACTAAGAGAGCACTCCTGGTTCACTATTGAGCAGAAGCTCATTTATACCATGAATGTAGTGGGAGCAAGAGTGCTATGCATTCCAAGAGATCAGTCATTGATAACAACTATTTTAGAACAAGCCCATACAATTGTGGGGCATTTTTGGGTATCAGAAGATGCTTGACTATGTGTGTTGGACATACTAGTGGCCACAAATGGCCAAGGAGATCAGTCAGTTTTGCATGACATGCAAAACATGTCAGCAGTCAAAAACATCAAACCAGAAACCAGCAGGGAAGCTACATTCACTTCCAGTCCCAGTGAAACCATGGGACTCAATAGGCATGGACTTTGTTGGACTATTTCCTGAGTTGTGTGGGTTTAACTACCTGTGGGTAGTAATATGTTGCATGACCAGTATGGTCCACCCAATACCAGTTATCACATGACGACAGCTTCTAGATTATTGTGGAGTTATCTCAAAGAGATAGTATGATTGCATGGTCTGCCTAGCTTGATCATAAGTGATCAAGATTCTAAGTTTACTTTCAAATGGTGGAAGAAGTTGCATAAACTGCTGGGAGCAAAATTGCTCATGTCAATTTGTTTCATCTGCAAATGGATGGTCAGACAGAGCATGCAAATTGTAATGTTTCACAGATTTTTCAAGCATTTGTATGCTCTGATCAGAGAGACTGGATTGATTGTATCTCTATGGTCAAGTTTGCTATTAATCAAGCATGTCTGAGACTACAGGGTATGCACCCTTCAAACTCAACAGTGGCTACATGCCATCTATGATAGAGGAACTTTGTAGTGACAAAGTCATTCACAAAGGAATCAAAGATTTCATGCAAACAGTGCTCACAAACCTTGCAAATGCACATGATGCAATTATAGAGGCTCATATCTTTCAAACACAACAAGTGAATGGTTGTCACAGTAGCAAGCCAGACATTGCTAAAGGAAGCTTGGTGTACTTGTCAACCAAGAACCTGAACTTGCCTAAGGGCAGAACGAGTAAACTATGTCCCAAGTGGGTGGAACTGTACAGGGTGCTAGAGGCTGAACTGAGTACATCAAACTATGTACTCAAATTGTTAACTGTGCTACAGGCACAGTGGATAGTGCCTAAATTCCATGTATTGCTACTGCAATCCTATGCAGAAAGCAATGATGCACTGTTTTCCAATTGTGCAATGCCAGAACTGTATAACCTCAGCACAGCCAACAATCAAGAATGGTTTGTAGATGACCTCATGGGTCATTAGTGGGACAAACAAGAGCATGTTGACCTCAAGGTGCAGTGGAGTCTTGGAGACACCATATGGGAACCCCTGGCAAACTGCAAGGATCTTGCAGCACTGGACAGATATCTAGAATTGCAGAGTGTGAAATGCCTGCAGCAATTGGCACAATGTATTAGTAACACATAATGAGATATTAGCTGTGTCCAGCAGAGTTGCCAGACTTTGTAGATGTTTGGCCACTAGTGGAGTTGAAAGAATTTTATCCTTCCAACACTTCATCAGATGACATATCAGTGTCAGTAGATGTAGCAAAAAAAAATGGCCTATTGGGGCCCTATGCAGCATGAAAAGAGCTTGAAGAGCTCTGGTGGTGGGGAGGCCCTATACAGAGTCCCCAACAACAATACTTAGTGTGGCTGCAAGGCCAACAAAACCAACTAGACTATGGATGGCAACGTCCATATGTTGAGAATGTGTTGTACCCAGAGTGTGAGGAGCCACTTCCTTACCAGATGCCCTATTACTCAGGAGGCTATGGTAAAGGGGTGGCCTATGGGCTGCAGATGGAATACATGGAAGTAGATGATGAGGGGTGCTATGGGCACCCATTTCAACAACAAACATATACAAGTGTGGTGGTGCAACCAGTGCTGCCACTAAGACCAGCCAGACAGGAGCATGCGCTGTACATGCAGCCAGTGAATGAGGTGCTATTGCAGCACCTGGAGCAAGCAAGACAGCCTATCCCTGCAATGGCAGCTTTCCTCCAGGTGTCAGGTTCCGCTGACTACAGGGGCTTCCAACTGTAAGCGGGTCCTTACTAGGCAGACTCGACATCTGAAGGGGTAGTCCCGGACGGAGAGCAAGAGTTCCAGAGGAAGTCCGGAGGGTTGGGAGGTGCCCCGGGGTTGCGCAGAGTACTGGGAATTGGAGCAAGAGGGTGGTTGAGGTGCCGGGCGAAGTCTGGGACCGAGGGAGATGGTGTGGGAGGTGTGCAGAGGCGAGAGAAGAAAAACTGGGAGACTGAGACAAAGTCCGGGAGACTGAGGCGAAGAAAGAGAAGGAGACTTAGAGAAAACCGGGAGACTTGGAGAGAAAAGAGATATAGATTGGCAGACAAGTTAGACAGACAAGCTCGTACAAAACGGAGGTACGACAAAGTAACGGCAAAGGTAATATCAAGACTACTCTAATGGGGTGCTACCTACAGGTTTAAATAGGGAGGTCTGGGACCGGGTCGGGGAGGCTTTAGGCCGGGGGTGACAATCGGGGTCGGAGCGCAGGGCTGTGTATCCAAGGTATTAAATGGCGCCGGAGATGATTGTGCAGGGTGTCCGGGGGTGGTCGCGTGGGAAGCCAGATGATTGGTGGGTGTTCAGGTTGGTAGGTTGGGTAGGAGGGTTGATCAGGGGTTTTTGGGGTGAAGGCGGGCGCCGGACTTGATGAGGGGTTGATGGGAGTTATGCCGGGGTGCCGGGGTTGATGGGAGGTGTGCCGGGGTGCCGGTTTTGATGGAGGTGTGTCCCTTGGGTTCTCAGTGAGGGTCCTGCTGTCCCAGGGCAGTTGGGGGGACCTGGTGGGCGTCTGGGGCTCGGAGTTTAGTGTGCGGGTTGTGACACCAGGATAGCTTAGCCATTGTTGATATTGAGGGGCTTTTTGCACATAATGGCACTGGAGCATATTGAACACAGAGGGAAATGCAAAGCACCTGCATATGAGGAACCAGTGGTAGAGCCCAAAAGTGCTAGAGCACCGGTGAGGCAACCTCAGGAGTTCATGCAGGCACTAGCAACCACTGTTGTGCAACCTCCTGTCAGGGGACTCCTCTTCTCTTTCCTTTTTCTTATATCTATTCTCCCCGGTATTCCCATACTTACATTCTTCCATTGACTACTTATGTTTAGTCCGGAGTTTGGTCCGGAGTTTGGTCCGGAGTTTAGTC
>JAGGAT010000853.1:0-16009 GCA_017657195.1 Termitomyces sp. T70a | reverse complement strand
CCCCCCTCTTTGTGTCCCATGCTTCCCCTCTTTTCCATAACAGTAACTTAGACTATTATTGATTGTATTGACATTTTACTGGTCCTCTTTCTAGTCTGTTCTGTTTTTCTTCTGGTGTGATAGGAGATGTTACTTTTGGAACTTGTTGTACCAGGAGGCTTACAGTTTTCAGCCTTTGAATAATGTTTGTTTTGACTTCTGGTGTTGGTTATGTTCCTATGCTCTTTAGCAGCATCGTATCATTGCCAACCCTTCACTAAGTTGCCGCCATCACTTACTATAAGTACCTTACCATTTGTCAGTAGAGAATCATTGAATTGCACCCAGCACCTTTACACCCAAGTCCAGATCTCTAAAGGCTCACTCCAGACACTAAGCAATTAGTGACCATGCCCTACTTCATCTCTGCCAAAGGTTCTTAGTGCGGCCTTTGTTCCATGTCTTAAACAGTATGAGTACACCCTCATCGCTAGCGCCAACACTTGCTGCCTCTTAGCACCAATAGTAAAGGATTAGAAGCTTTGTAAGCTTATTACATGCTGTCTACCATTCTTCTCAAGACTCTTACTACCTGCCATCAATTGACGGCAACATCCTCCCCACTTTACACCACACTTTAGGATCAAGTAATTGGGACCTGCCTGGGACTCTCCCAACACTTCGCAAGCCCAACGCAAAACAAGGCTAAATGCAGCTTATTAAGAAAGCATTTAGCTAAATTTTGGGCGCATCAATGCTCCTCATCTGTTGCAGGTGCCTGTGATTGGCTCAGCACAATACCCGTTGGTAGGGGGGTGTACTCTGGGGTGCAGTCTGCCATGCCAAATTTCTCTAATGTCCACTTCAGGTATTTTTCTTGGTCGAGTGTGATCATTCACTGTTCTCAGTTCCATATAATGCGTATTCCCAGCACAAATTTAATGTCTCCCAGATCTTTGATCTCAAATGCTTCTCTGAGTTCCTTCCATGCATCCTCAGCTTCCTGCTTTGATGACAACATCCCTGATGTGTCATTGGTATATGTGCTGGTGATTGTTCTTTCTTCTTTCTGTATCCTCACCCTCATTGACTAATCTGCCTCAGACCTTCTGTATCCCAGTCTCAACATGTCCTTGTCTAGCGTTCCCCACCAATTCTTTGCTGCATCTGATGTTCCATATAATGCTTTGTCCAGCACCACTATGAGACTCTCCTTGTCATCATCCAGGTCATCTTCCCCATAGCCTTTTGCCACCACCTCTCTGCTGTGGCCGCTCCCTCCAACCCATTTGACATCCATTACATCCAGTCTGCACATGTTGCCAGGTTGGACTTCATAACCTTCTAGTTGTTCCATTAGGGTCGGAACTTGTGTTGGGGCATTGAGGTAAGCGCTTGTGTAATCTATCTGCCACATTTTGTAGTCAAGGACAACGCCCACTGCCAGATTCATGCAAAACAACTTGTATTTCATGACAGAGGCATAGGTTGCAAAGTAGTCAACACCAGGAATCTGGGTGAATCCTTTTGTGACAAGACAAGCTTTCCTGCCCACAACTTGGCCCTCTGTGTCATACTCAAGAGCAAAAACCCATCAGTTCTTCATTGTCCTCATGCCAGCCGGCCTCTCAATCAAATGCCACACCTTCTGCTCATGCATCTTTGCCATTTCATCATCTATTGAGCCCTTCCATAAATTGGGTTGTTTCATCACTTCTGAGTAGGTCTTGGGTATCCACATCTTGTCTGGCTCAGCTGCCTGCATTGACAGAGCCCCAAGCATACTCACATATGTCTCTTCTTTGCTCTCTGGTTCCTCACTTGCACAGGTGGACAGGTTCTCAGCGCATGGTGGGGAAGCATTGCTGGTTGTCTCACCTCTCTCTAGATGATTCGCCGCTAGGCAAGCTGACCTGCAAGGTTTGGGCTGCAGCACTGAGATGTTGAGTTGTGGCATATCTGGTGGTAAATTATTGCCAGGGTCAGGATTGAGTACAGGGATAGATGCAGATGTCTCAGGTCCATCATCTGGGGTAACACTAAATATGTCAAAAAGGTCAGCGGCATTGTTCCTGCAGTTGTCAGACAATGTCTGGTGAGCTAGTCCTTCCTTGAATATTACATCACAAGATCAAAAGATTTGACCAGTCAACTAGTCCAAAAGTTTGTATTTGCCTTTCCCAAAGTACCATACTAGTATGGCTTTGGTTGAGCATGCATCCAGTTTGCTTGCACCCTCCTCCTCAGGCACTTAGCATATGCAATGCAACCAAATGAACAGAGGTATGAAATGTCAGGTTTCCATCCAGTACATATCTTGAACGGAGTTTTCCCAGGGTGTCTCAAGCTTGGCACAAGGTCAAGTACATGAACTGCCATCGAGGCTGCCTCACCCTAGTAATGAGCTAGTAATTGCAAATTGCTTAACATGCTGTGAGCCAGATTGAGGATCATCTGATTGCAGCACTCAACTACTCCATTAGCTGACAAGGAGTGCAGCGATATAACCTCATGCTTAATGCCTCTTGCCCTGCAGTACTCCTGCCACAGGCTGTTCTCAAACTTGTGGCCACCATCGGTCCTTACACACTTCACACGTCAACCCTGCTGTGTCTCCACATGGACATCAAATGACTCAAGGCAAGTGAGGGCATTCTCCTTGGTTTTGTGGGCCAGGAACCACACTTTGCAATCAGCACCAGCATGGTTGGTTGCTACCATCATTGTTGTCTTCCCTCCAGTGGTCTGCACATGCACAGGACCCCACAGGTCAAATGCAACTCTCTCATATGGTATGGTCTCTGGTTTGACGTCTGCATCAAATGGCCTGCATGCGTGCTTGCCAAGAATGCAGTCTTTGCATTGTCTGCAGGTCAAGGTCTTTGTCACCTGAAATCCATCAACCATGTTGGTCTGAATCATCTCATGCAGGGTACTCTCACCCACATGGCCTAAGTGACGGTGCCATATCTCAAGGTCAACCAGATAGTGTAATGACTGTGTGACTGCTGCAGGTGGGGGCTCAGCAAACTCGACAATGAACATTGTGCCAGACATGGGGCACAGCATAAATGGTCTGCCATCTAGTGTGTGAAGCATGGCACTGTCCTCACTAATACCCAGCCTCACACCTTTGCAGACTAGTGAGCCAATCAAAATGAGGTTGTGAGCAAGGTCAGGGGTATGGAGTGTGTCGTCAAACATTACTTCAAAACTTTTGCCTCCGAACTTGACTCACTTCCAAATGGTCCCACACCCCATGGTGTCAAATGCACCTTTTGCCATCAATCCTGTTTGGCAGCCTGCCTCTGGTTCCCTATATGTGATGAAGTCTGCCCTATCCATGAAGAAATGTCTGCTAGCTGCAGAGTCAGCATAAGTAATCCGCACTCCAATGCCACTATTCGCCAGGGTCAAGAATGCAAGGCACTGAGAATTAGCCTCATTGTTAGCCAATGTTACTGCTAAGTTAGCTTGCGGAGTAATGGTGGTGTTCATTGTGGTGCTTGTTGTTGTGGTGCTTGGCATAGTTGGGAAGGTCTGACTCAATGTGCCTCTACCATGGCCCCTCCTCCACCAGTTGGGGTACTGGCCCTCTAAGCCTCCACCCTTCTGAAAACATTTCTCTTTGATGTGACCACTGCAACCGCAGTTTGTGCAGCTCAATTTACTCCTATCTTGGGAGCCTGCCTGTGTCACCAGTGCTTGGGCTGACTTTCCTGGTACAATGGCTGATGGGCTGTGAATCAGTAAGGCATGCGTAGTGAGGCAGACAATTGTGTTGTGGTGTCATGACCCGCACTAAGTCCCAAGCCCCAGATGCCCACCAGATCATCCCAACTGCCCCGGAACAACAGGACCCTTGCTAACAGCCCAAGGGACACACCTCCATCAAACCCGGCATCCTGGCACACCTCCCATCAGCCCTGATACCCCAGCATAACTCCCATCAACCCCTCATCAAGTCCGGTGCCCGCCTTCACCCTGAAAACCCCCGATCAACCCTCCTACCCAACCTACCAACCTGAACACCCACCAATTATCTGGCTTCCCATGTGACCACCCCCAGATGCCCCACATGATCATCTCTGATGCCATTCAATACCTTGGATACACAGCCCTGCGCACCGACCCCAATTGTCACCCCCAGGCTAAAATCTCCCTGAGCCGGTTCTGGACCTCCCTATTTAAACCCGTAGGTAGCACTCTGCTAGAGTAGTCTTGATATTACCTTTGCTGTTACTTTGTTGTACCTCCATTTCATATGAGCTTGTTTGTCTAACTTGTCTGCCAATCTATATCTTCTTTTCTCTCCAAGTCTCCCTCTCTCTCTTTGCCTCAGTCTCCCAGATTTCATCTCAGTCTCCCGGTTCTTTTTATCTTGCCTCCGCACACCTTCCTTACCACCTCCCTCGTTTCTGGACTTTGCGTGGAATCCTGCCACCCTCTTGCTCATTCCCTGGTACTCCATGCACCCCTGGAGCACCTCCCACCCATCCGGATATCCTCTGGAACTCCTACTCTCTGTCCAGGACTGCTCCCTCAGATGTCGAGTCCACCTAGTAAGGACCCACTTACAGTTGGAAGCCCCCATAGTCAGCGGAACCTGACAGGTGGACGTGATCTCATTTATCAGGGACTTGGTCACAGGTGCCCACAACAATGGCATAGATTTGATGATATATGCCCAGAAGCAACAGCCGCTTATATCTGCCCCCTGGTTATTGGCTTTAGCCCAAGTAGTCCTCATCATGACAAGGTGTGCCTCAATTCTGGTCCCATCAATGTATTTGATGGACCCTAGTTCCTCCTTGGCTTGTATGAGGCTGAGATCGGTTCTTGCATTGTGCAACACTGTGAGGGATGCCCATGCATCTGCTGCAGAGCTGGATATTGTCACACGGGCTCCTACTGGGTTCATGACATTGAGAGTGACCATGCTCCTTGTGTAAGCATCCTGCTGGAGCCACTCATCTTCTGTTGGATTCATTGCTCCCCACCAGGTAGTTGGGCTAGGTCCTTCTTTAACATCCACACCACCTAAGAAACTAGGGTTTTTGATTTCACTGGTTAGGTAACCAAGCAGGCTGCAACCACGCATGGTGTTGGTCAACATTGTTTTAAACAAGGTCCAGTTCAATCCATCAAATTTTTTGTCTGCAGGTAGCAGAAATAGTGACGGGTTCTGAGACATTGTGTCTTGTCTAGGTCAGGAGATCAGGGGTCAGTCAAAAAAAAAATTTGAGTTGTTCATGGTTACTGAGTGGCACGGGGCCTATAACCTGTTTGATACAAAATAAACTCAGTACGCTGTATCAACAACTCTATTGTGTATTGTACCTGTTTGATACAAGATAAACTAGTTGAGTCAGCATGTGTGATATACTATAGTAGGGTAAGTCATACACACCTCAGTACGCTGTATCAATGACTGAGTTGTGCCAGTATCTGAATCTGACTGATATCTTTTGACTGTATAGTTCCTTGATCCCTCCATCATATGCTCCGTATCATGTGCCTTCAACACACTTGCAATCCTCTATTCAATAAGAGGCATCCAAAGGAATATTTGGAGTGGCTGGCTAAGTCATAGAAACAGTGTAGGGTGAGAAGGCAATTCAGTGGAGAAGAGAACTAAAGGAGCTAAAAGGAGTTCAAGCAGCTAAAGGGGGCTCCCAGACCAAAACCTAGAGACTTGTTCTGCTATAAGGGCAATCTCTGGAAGCTATGACTCAATCACACAGCTGGCAGAGGGAGATCCAAAGAGTGTATTAGTGTATGTATAAGTAAGTAATAATAATTACATACCTGGCAGAGGGAGATCCAAGGAGAATAGACATGAAATGGGTGAAGAAAGGATGAAGAAATAGACAAGAAATAAATGTGAAATGGTAGTCTCCTGACAAATGCCAAGTGCATGGTAGATGGCAAATGTTCCAAGAGATATTCAAAGAAGCTACATAATATGGTGATGATAGCTATCCTCAATATGCCAGACCTGACAATGGCTGCTCCTTTGAAAAGCATGGTCATCAGTATGACAATTATAATGTTGTCTTATAAAATCTATATTTCTCAGCTAGATCCCAATGCCACATCAATGTGCAAGTCTGTGCTTCAGTGGGTGCAATCAAATATATTCACAAATACATCTACAAAGGCCATGATAGAACAACTTTGGAAGTTGCCAGAGATGAGAGGGATGAATTCAAGGAACACTTGAATGCCAAATACATTTCTGCATCTGAAGCTTGCTGGCACATTTTGAGTTCAACATGCATGCTGAACATCCTTCAGTGTACCAGCTGCCTGTGCACTTGGAAGATCAGCATGAAGTCTATTTCCAAGATGATGAACCAATGGAGTTGGTGGCTGCTAAAAGCAATGCAGACAAGGCTGCACTCACTGCTTGGTATGAAGCCAATACCAAGTTTCTCAATAATAACACCACCTATCAAAACTTTCAACCAAGTTTCTTTATAAAGCATCTAAAAAGACTGGAAAGAGAAAGGCCTTGGGCCTTTTAGAGAATGATGCAGAATGAAGGCAATGTCTTATTGAAGCTACTCCAATCCAACTAGGATCAGCTCTTAGACAGCTGTTTTGCACTATCCTATTCTATTGTGCTCCTGCTACTCCTGAGGCTCTATGGAATGAATTTAAGTACTTTATTTGTGATGATCTTCAACACAGATTAAAACATATAAGGCAATCCAAGGACAAAGTCATTATCAATAAAGATGTTTATGACTATGGTCTTTATTTCATCAATGACACCTTGATGAATTTTGGCAAAACTTTAAGAGACTTTTTTAATATGCCAGAAGCTTAACAAGTTTGGAATATCATGCATAAGAGATTGACTTGAACACTGATTAGAAAATTCTTCTAGGCAATAAGCTTTGAGAAAATGAAACTAATATCATGTGGAGGAGCTAAAGCAAAGGGTAGAGGAAAACAAGGCCAAGTTCAATGTGGAACAACTAGAGACTTTCAATGATGTTATAGACTTTGTAAACAACAATTTGGGCAAAATAATTTTTATTCACAATGCAGGAGGATGTAGCAAAACATTTGTCTGCAATACTCTGGCTTCTGCTGTTCATTCCAATAAAGGTGTGGCATTATGTGTAGCATCATCTGGGATTGTTGCCTTATTGTCAAAAGGTGGTAAAACTGTTCATTCAAGGTTTAAAATTCTCATTCCTGCTCTTAACATGTTCATTGCCAATGTCAAGAGAGGAACCCAGTTATCAAAGCTCATACTCTGGACCAAAGTTGTCATCTGGAATGAAGTTCTAATGCAACACAAAAATGTCATTGACTCTGTGGTTGTGGCTTCAGAGATATTTTTGATAATAAAATCCCCTTTGATGGAGTTACTGTGGTTTTTAAAGTGGACTTTAGACAAACTCTTCTAGTGGTTTTACATAGACTCAAGTAGCAAATGATTGCTGCTTCACTCACTCAAAAGGAGCAGACTTTGGGATCACATTCAAGTCTACTACTTGGTTCAGAACTGTCAGAGGACTTGCCTCTCCATTCCTTTCTTCTCAAGTCATTTACTATTACTACCTTTACTTACTTACTTCATTATGCCAGCCTGAGTTCCAATGGCTGATTCTGTCAGCTTTGTTCCAATGGCTGCTTATGTCTGCCTTGGTTCCAACAGCCACTTATGTCAGCATCCAACCCAACAGGTTGACCCCAGCACAGCCACACTTGTCATGGTCAGATGACTGACTGCACTATTATTTTTGGGCTCCTAGCTCAGGGAAATCCTTATACTTATTCTCTTTGGATTTCTCTCTGCCAGGTGATTAGCTACATTCTGTTGTATTGTCATGGGTTTCAATATACTTTGGATTTTTCTCTGCCAGTTGTGTGAATAGCTGCAACTCCCAGAGGTTGCCCTTATAGCAGAACAAGTCTTCTAATTCTGGTCTAGAGGCCTCCTACAGCGCACCTGGATATTCCATGCCCCTGTTTACCTTCCCACCAGACTTAAGCCCTGGTGCTCCATGTCCCTGCTTGTCCCTTCAGACCCCTCCATGGAGGCCCCAGCCCTGCAGGACAATGCCTGGAGTTGCTTGCTTCAACTTGAAGCACAGGTGTGACTTATGCAGACCTCCCTCACCCTCCACACCACTGAACTCTCTACCCTCTGCCAAACCACTAAAGCCATTTCAGATTCACTCTGGATGCTCCTTGAGCATCTTCCTGCAGCTTCTGCTGCACCTCTGCCTTCTCCAATGCCACCCTTGAGATTTCCCATCTAGAGAACAGCCCCTCCAGTGCAGGGATGTGCTAACATTCCTTACCCAGCACTTTCCAATGCATACAATGGTGACTATGCATCTGGAGAGCATTTCCTCCAATTCTGCATCATCTATATCCAGCTCTACAGAGATGACTTCCTTCTGATGAGCTGAAGATTGCATGGGTCCTGTCCTACATGAAGTCTGGATGGGCAGCCACCTACACAATGAGGGTCTTCTGATGCTCCTGAGGCATCAGCAGATTCATGGACTAGGCCAAGTTTGAGCAAGAGTTCTGAGATGAGTTCTTTCTCCAGAACCCCACCAAGGCTGCCACATTGGTCCTTTGGAACCAAGACCAATACAACCAAGGCAAGCGGTCCCTGGACAAGTACATCAATATGTTCTGAGCATTAGTGGACCAGGCTGAGTATCCTGATGGCCTCCAACTTTGCCTGATGTTCTGGGAGGGGCTGCACCTAACCCTCATAGAGCACATGGACAATCTGGCCTAAGGATGCCCTGCTGATAACCAGATTGCATTGTGGTATTGGGTAGCCTGTGATAAGTGGCAGCTCATGGAGCTCAAGTGCAACCTGCACTGGGCTGCTGCCCCCATCACTCACACATGCCCCCCCAGTTCCTTCTTCTTGCATCTATGCACCCCCACTGCTTGCTACTCTTGCAGTGGTGCAGCCTACATGCCTAGCCCTACATTCTAGAGCTCCAATGGATGTGAACATGTCCCAACAGTGATTTGCCCTCCTGCTCTATGCCAGCATTGTGGCACACCCAGCCACTTCATGTGGAGGTGCCCCCTTGGGCTCAAGGTATATTACCTTGCTCTGGAGAAGCAGAAGAAGTTGCTCCTGCAGCTCCTAGCAGCCTGCAATGTGGCAGGAGTTCCATCTCCCAATGCGGCTGTTCTTGAGGAGTGCATAGGGATAAAACTAGCAGGATGTGATGGAACAGAGATGATGGAAAAGGTTTTTAAAGAGGCAACAGGTATCATGACCTGCTTATTCTGGACCTTCTGATACCACAAATATCACAACTGTCACAATCTCCCTACCCTGGACCTTCCCACATTATCTCCTGCCTACTCTGGACTTTGCGACGTTATCCCCTGCCTACTCCAAATTCCCTGATATGTCCTGACTCCTTTGAACCTCCTCCGGAACTCCTCTGCCACCTTTATAGACCACTGTCACATCTTTTAGTGAGTCTGGCCTGTGAATACTTGTTTGGAATGCACTACCTTGACTGGCATGCACTACGCTACTTATTAAAACTCTGGTCTCATCAAGGAACTCTATCCTCAACTTGACCTTTACCTAACTCCAACTTCTACCCTGGAATAAGTCGTTTAACTCTGGACTTGCCTGTTTCAACTTTTCCATGCTCCAGAACACCTCTTGGAGCCATTGACACCCTGAGCACACATAGTTTGGCACTCAGGTCTGCCTTATAGGGGTGTTGCTTCTTGGAAAAGGCCCCTGGGTGAGTGGAACTTGACAACAGGTGAATAGTATCATCTGTTGCCTGGTGCAAATTGGTTTGCTTGTCTGTTAGTAGATGCTATTAATATAGTTTCTGCTGACAGCTCTACACCTGCCACCATGAGCACTCCCTCCTACATACTCTTTCTCCCTGAGATGACTACCCTGCTTGCCCCTGCTCCTCCTCAATCACAACCTTGACTCCCAGCCTAGGAGCAATGCCTCCCTCACTGCTCCATAAAAGCCTCAGCCTGTAATGGATCGTGTTTGTTACAGTACTTAGTATAAAGTACTCTTACTTTTTTATTTATTGATTATGTAATTGTTAATTATTATATAAGTAGTGAGGTTATCTTATGTAACCTCAAGTAGTCTTTTTGCACAACTGTAGCCAGAATCAATGGATAGGTTCTGACTTATGGTCTCATGCATGAAAGGCTCAGTAACAACATTACATTTTTTTAAGTCAACCTGCATTGACTATCTTTGCTATGGCAAGCAACCAAACTTCCTCAAAAGAAGTTCAAACTTTACCATTAGTAATTGTACTAAAATGGGTTTGGAGTAAAACCGTTATAGTAGGGAGTGGGCATATCAATGTCCATGGAGAGAGGAGTTTCTGGGCATGATCCTGGGAACTTAGTGAGTGGAGCGCCTCAGAGTGCTCCATGAAAATTAGGAAGTGATGCCACGTCACATTGTGCCATGAGTGTGGGAGGTGGAGGAATGCTAGGAGGCCTTTTCTCTGCTATGCCCACTCAACCATCAGATGATGGTCAACCATCTGCACAGAGTGGAGAGACTGGAGCAGCCTCTTCTAGTGCATGACAAGGGGTGAGCCAGACTGAGCTCTGACAGAGCTCTGTAGTTGGAACTGTGCAACCTCAACACACCTCAATAGGTGTGCAGGATACCCATAGGGAAGCCTATGTGGAGGAGCCAGCCCCATCACAAGCTGGCCCATCATCAGGTTTAGGGCAGAGAACAACGTTCTCAGCCTATGTTGAGATGGTCTCTGAGGAAGCATCTGATACCTCAGATACAGATCACAGAACAGGTCCAAATGAGATGATCAACTGGAGAGTTTTTGCATTCTGGATGAATCATTTAGAGTTTTCCAAAGCCTTTACTAGGCAATGGTTAGCTGCTAGAGTGGTTAAACCTATCACGATTCAACAAAGTTTAGGGGATAATATTATCCCCAATGCCCCAGAAGAGTTCATTGAACTCTACATTGATTTTTTGGAGCAAGAGGTAAAGGAATACCTGGAGAGGAAATGGTGCTGAAGATTTCAAGTATTCTCTGAGTGATCATCTCCCTTGCCCAGAAAGGATGAACCATTGTTGTTGTCTCTGGTCAATGAAGCATTTTCAATGCTTCATGCTCCTCAGCAGCCTGGGGAAACTCCCCAGAACTATGCAGTCAGACAGGCTGCAATGGAATGCCAGAGGAGAGCAGTGTTAGGGACAATTGTGCCTAACAAAGCCACATCAACTGAAAGAGGATCTGCTTTTACAGCAGATCCCAATCATGCTCCACTATGCCGCAATATACTCCAATGACAAGGGTTGACATGGAATGACTGTGTCACTCTACAGAAATTCCATCAAGGTGATCTGAAGAACCATGGTCAGTCCTTCATTGAAGATCAGGATGTAAAGTTGCAAGGGAACATTGCCATTGACACCCACAATATGAGTGGAGTTCAACCAGAACTCCCTCCAATGGTAAAGCAGGAGGAGGGTAAGGCCTTCCTCAGAGCATCTGATGCTCAGAGGGGATCTCTCCTACTTGTGCCTGTTGCAAGGGACCCACCAACATGTATTGGAAGCATGGTGGTGGATTCAAGGATGACCAATGTTGGTCATACTAGACCTTCATACCCTTGAGTGGGTATGGAAATGTAGCAGCTGAGGAGGTTTGAGATTCCTCCTCAACACCACTCCTTACACCAGGTCATCCAAGTTCAGTGAACTTGCAGATTGGCTGAGTGTATGCATGAACTATGCAATGGCTCAGCTAGGTAGAGAGGAACAAGAATGGGAAAAAGTTCTCATCCTCATAGATTATTTGAGTGCTTCAGCACTCAAATGGTATCTGCACCACATTATATGCATAAATCAGGTGCAGGCACACTGGACTTTTGAGGATGTGGTCCTTGGACTGTATAATTGCTTTGTGCAACCTTCTACAATGCAAGATGCTCATGATGCATTCTGCAGAGTAAGGTATACAGCTGAAGAGGGAGTGCAGGGCTTCTATGATGCCCTGCTCAACCAGGCTCAGAATATGGCTGTCTTCCCTGATGAATTCACAGTCCGAGAGTGGTTTTTGGAGGGAATTCCCTCCAATATCCTCATTGCTCTCATACACAATGGGGGACTAGCCCCAGAGGTGAACACCATTGAGGAGTTCATCTCCAAGGCTAGGGCCTACAAGAGCAGTTGTAAGACTGCTGCGCACTACTTGAAGCACAGCAAAAATTGCACAGGATGTACTGTTTCTGTACCCCATAAGCATAGTGATGATGTGCTACCATGGTAAGAGGTTCCTCAAGAACCTCACACACCAGCAAGACCTCAGGTGACTCAAGTAGCACTACCAGGCACAGGGCATGCTGCTCCAAAGACTGGAGCACTGTTAAAACCTTGACAGGTGGTGTGGAGCAGGGGCCAAAGGGGGTGACCAATGCCATTGGTCAACTCTCTCTGGATAATATGACCCCAACTACCTGCTATGACTGTGGCAAGAAGGGTCACTTTGCTCAGGATTGTCAGGAGCCGCATAGAGTGGCCCCACAAGGGCATGTACATGCGGTGCACACTGTGGCGCCATCTAAAACACCTGAAGAAGAACTGGACTCAGACAATGCTCAGGACCAGAGATCTGGTAATGAGGCTGATGGGTCTGAGTTGGATTCTTTGCCTCAGAATGACTACATCAAATTAGAGACATATAATAACAAGTATTATACTTGTGACAGTGATAGTGAGGGGATTCATGCCCTCACTGATTATGGACCTAAGGATGATCTACAGAATGATCGTCCTAACTGAGTGCAGATGCGCAAGGTTAGACTGCTGGCAGACAAGTCTGCCATAGAGCAACCAGTGGTCCTGGTTGCAAACAAAGAGTGTCTGGTAACCTGGGTAGAGGTTAATGGTCACCATGCATGGACACTTTGGGACTTGGGAAGCACTACGTCAGGGCTCACCCCATCCTTTGCACATATAGCCAGAGTTCAAGTGGCCGCATTGGCTAATCCAATCACCCTTCAACTAGGAACAATTGGTAGTCATTTCATTGTAAATTATGGGGTGCAAGTAACTATAAAAGTGCCGAAGGAGTGTAGCAACGTTTATATGGATGTTGCAAACTTTGACCAATATGATATAATCATTGGCACTCTCTTTATGAGGAAACATAAAGTCCAGTTGGACTTTAACAATGATCAAGTGATCATTGATGGAGTGGCAACACCAGCGCAGAGGCTGGGGTTGGACAAGGTCAATGGGCACCTGCAACGCTTCCATACAATGGAGAAGCGTTGTAATGAAAAGGCACCATGACTCGTAGCAGGCAGTAGGCCTTTCCTGAGCAGAGAATGCACCGATTCAATGGAGGTACAGGCTGGAAGCACTGTGCCACCGCAGAGCAGTGTGCCCTTGTTGATGGATGAGGAGCTTGGTACTCCTCACAAGAGGAGGAAGGAGGGCAGAGCTGGTGAAGCTCAGAGGGCTTCAAAGCAACCAGCGTTGCCTAGTGCTGGGACCCGACTGGTTAATAGTAAGACCAGGTGACAGATTTGGAACACGCCTGTGCCCAAGGAATGGGACATTGACCCACATATGCCACAGGAGTGGAATCAGGTCATGAGAGACCTGAATGCACGGGAAGCTCCCAGAAGGGTGAGGACCTGCAGAGAGGTATTTTGGAGTGCTTTCCCAGAGGAGATCTCAGAACCACATGAGTTTTGATGGGCTCCTACACCAGGAGGAGAGCTAAAGATTTGGCTTAATATACCAGATGAGTGTGAAACTTGTCTGGCAGCACTATGAGAGAGGTACAAACATAGTAATATTATTCATACAGAGCCCAGTGTCAGGTTCTGCTGACCCAGGGGCCTTTTCAAGAAGCAACACCCTTACGAGGTGGACTTGAGTGCCGAACTATGTGTGCTTAGAGTGTCAATGGCTCCAGGAGGTGTTCCGGAGCATGGAAAAGTCAAAAGGAGCAAGTTCAGAGTTAAACAATTTGTCCCGGGGTTTAGAAATTGGAGTTGGATAAAGGACAAGTCAAGGATGGGATTCCTTGATGAGGCCAGAGTTTTGATAAGTAGCGTAGTGCATGCCAGTTGAGGTAGTGCATGCCAGACAAGTATTCACAGGGGCAAGCACAAAGAGAGACAGAAATGGCAAGCACAAAAGAAATAGGAGATCACAGTAACAGTTGTTCAATATTGAGACTAAGGTACATCTGAGCTACCTATAGTCTTATATACTCCCAGCACTAGTTCTGGGTATCTATGATAAAGTCTGGAACTCTATAGAGAGTAGCGGAGTGGATAAACAATTGTATACCTAATTGATTATGCAGACAGTAGTCTGCATGGTCCTGATGCCTAATTGATAATGCGGATGATGCCAGACTCACTGAAAGGTGTGACAATGGCCTATAAAGGTGGCAGGGGGTCCTGAAGGTTCAAAGGGGTCAGGACATGTCAGGTGGTCCGGAGTAGGCAGGGATGACATCGCAAGGTCCAGAGTAGGCAGGAGATGACATGAAAAGGTCTGGAGTAGAAGGAGTGTGGCGGTTGTGACATTTGTGACATCCAAAGGTCCAGAGTAAGCGGGTTGTGACACCCAGGGATCAATGGATCCCTTGGACTTGTAAGGAGAAAGAATGGGCTGTAGAGCCTAGGTTGACATGAGTTGATGTCTTGCATCTATGGCAGCAGTGGTACAAACAATACCAGGATATTGTAAATAGCATCAAGGAGGAGCTTCCTCCTTGGAGAGAGATTAATCATGAGATTAACCTCATTGATGAGTCAAAAAGGTACTTATGCCATGGTATCCATGATCCCTCCAGGACCAGCTCAGAGCAAAAATCAAACGCTATGTGCAGCTGATCAGGCTGCACCCCTTCTCTGTATTTCAAAGAAGGATGGAACACTGCAAATGGCTCTAGACACTTGCCAGCATAATGACAACACAATTAAGGACATGATCCTCTTACCTGACCAAGAGGTCATACGTGAAAATGTGGCACATGTAAAAGTGAGATCAAAAATTGATCTCACCAATGCATATAAACAAGTATGGATATACCCTTTGGATGTACCCAAAACAGTGTTTATGACTATTACAGGAACATATTATAGTCATATTATGCAGATTGGAGACTGTAATGCTCCAGCTATGTTCCAGCACTTGATGATGTCCATATTTAGAGATGTCATAGGGCAATGGATGCATATTTATTTAGACAATATATTTGTCTATTCTGATTCCATCAAAGAACATGAGCATCATCTCAGCATAGTATTTGAATGACTACGCCAAAATCAGCTTTACCTCAAATGGAAAAAGTGCAAACTCTGCGCTAAATGCATAGAGTGCTTAGGGCACATTATTGACAATCAGGGCATTCACCCTGATGAGTCTAAGCTGACAAGGATCCAGGAATGGTGCATTCCTAGAACCTACAATGACATTCAATGCGTCATGGGGCTGGTAAACTATATCAGCAACTTTTTGCCTGATATATCTGCATATACTGGACCCCTCATGGTGATGACACAGAATGGGTCACCCTTTCATTGGCAACCCTTGCACCAGAGGTGTTTCAACATGATTAAGCATATCTGCAGTGAAATGCCAATCATTCAACCCATTGATCCTCATAAAGAGGATCCTATATGGCTAGTGTGCAATGCTTCAAAGACAGGCATTGGAGCAATGTATGGTCAAGGACCAACTTGGCAGACCTGTAGGCCTGCTGGGTTTATGTCCAAGAAGTTCACTAATGCACAGCAAAATTATGCTGTGCACAAACTCGAGACCTTGGCTATCCTTGAAGCTCTTCTCAAATGGGAGGATAAGCTCTTATAGGATACAAAATCCATGTGATCACTGATCACAAGGTGCTTGAGTTTTTCAAAACTCAACAGAATCTATCTGTGCGCCAATGGCACTGGATGGATTATTTGTCTAAGTTCAACTTTGACATTACATATGTCAAGGGAGAACTGAATAAAGTTGTGGACTGTT